>CM031924.1:0-42603 GCA_018703695.1 Prunus fruticosa
CAAACTCCCTTAACTTCGAAGTTCTGATGGGATCCAGTGCATGTGAGTTGGTATGATCGCATACGTTATCTTATAGCGCATCAAAGTATATAAGCCACGTATGAGCCACGCCATATGACCATAGGTTGGCTATCGTATCTGGAGTCCCGCAGTTTCTTCGTTTTCGTTCCTTTCGGTGCCTGGTTAATTGGAGACGTGCTCCACGGGGTGACGTGGGACAGATGGCGGAAGCAATTGGAGGGGAGCTGAAGCGACTCGCGTGCAACGAGAAATCGGGCAAACCGCTCTCTGGGCTCCGACATGAGAATTGGGCCAATGAACCGTCGATTTGAAGAGAACGGCGTCACGAGTCAAACTCATTGTGCTGCCATGACTGATGGGCTTTTTCGGCATCCGCAAACGTTTACTAGCCCGAAATCCAGTTTTGAATTTTTGGAAACTGCGTTATTTTCCTATTTTAATTCCTTCGTTAATCCTAGGCTTTCTTGGAGAATTTAATCATAGTTTGCCTCGATTGTCACGCTGCGGCCCGGGTCGTGAAAAAACGAAGACTTCCAGATGACCGAGATGACGGAAAGCAAACGCCCATGACAATGGAAACGTCAAAGAGGCAAAAAAAAAAAAGAAGTACAACTACCATCTCGCCCAAACTCGCTTAACTTTGGAGTTCTGAAGGGATCCGGTGCATGTGAGTTGGTATGATCGCATCCATTATCTTATAGCGCCTAAAAGTATATAAGCCACGTATGAGCCACGCCATATGACCATGGGTTGGCTATCGTATCGAGTCACGCAGTTTCTTCGTTTTCGTTCCTTTTCGGTGCCCGGTTAATTGGAGACGAGCTCCACGGGGTGACGTGGGACAGATGGCGGAAGCAATTGGAGGGGAGCTGGAGCGACTCGCGTGCACGGGAAATCGGGCAAACCGCTTCTCTGGGCTCCGACATGAGAATTGGGCCCATGAACCGTCGATTTGAAGAGAACGGCGTCACGAGTCAAACTCATTGCGTTGCCATGACTGATGGGCTTTTTCCAGGCATTCGCAAACGTTTACTAGCCCGAAATCCAGTTTTTGAATTTCTTGGAAACTGCGTTATTTTCCTATTTTAATTCCTTCGTTAATCCTAGGCTTTCTCGGACTATTTAATCATAGTTTGCCTCGATTGTCACGCTGCGGCCCGGGTCATGAAAAAACGAAGACTTCCAGATGACCGAGATGACGGAAAGCAAACGCCTACGACAATGGAAACGTCAAAAAGGCAAAAAAAAAAAAGGATGCAACACAAGGACTTCCCAGGAGGTCACCATCCTAGTACTACTCTCGCCCAAACTCTCTTAACTTTGGAGTTCTGAAGGGATCCGGTGCATGTGAGTTGGTATGATCGCATTCGTTATCTTATAGCGCCTAAAAGTATATAAGCCACGTATGAGCCATGCCATATGACCATGGGTTGGCTATCGTATCGAGTCCGCAGTTTTTCGTTTCGTTCCTTTTCGGTGCCCGGTTAATGGAGACGAGCTCCACGGGGTGACGTGGGACAGATGGCGGAAGCAATTGGAGGGGAGCTGGAGCGACTCGCGTGCAACGGGAAATCGGGCAAACCATTTCTGGGCTCCAACATGAGAATTGGGCCCATGAACCGTCGATTTGAAGAGAACGGCGTCACGAGTCAAACTCATTGTGTTGCCATGACTGATGGGCTTTTTCGGCATCCGCAAACGTTTACTAGCCCGAAATCCAGTTTTGAATTTTTTGGAAACTTCGTTATTTTCCTATTTTAATTCCTTCGTTAATCCTAGGCTTTCTTGGAGAATTTAATCATAGTTTGCCTCGATTGTCACGCTTGCGGCCCGGGTCGTGAAAAAACGAAGACTTCCAGATGACCGAGATGACGGAAAGCAAACGCCCATGACAATGGAAACGTCAAAGAGGCAAAAAAAAAAAAAGTACTACTCTCGCCCAAACTCGGTTAACTTCGGAGTTCTGATGGGATCCGGTGCATGTGAGTTGGTATGATCGCATCCATTATCTTATAGCGCCTAAAAGTATATAAGCCACGTATGAGCCACGCCATATTACCATGGGTTGGCTATCGATCGAGTCACGCAGTTTCTTCGTTTTCGTTCCTTTTCGGTGCCCGGTTAATTGGAGACGAGCTCCACGGGGTGACGTGGGGCAGATGGCGGAAGCAATTGGAGGGGAGCTGGAGCGACTCGCGTGCAACGGGAAATCGGGCAAACCGCTTATCTGGGCTCCGACATGAGAATTGGGCCCATGAACCGTCGATTTGAAGAGAACGGCGTCACGAGTCAAACTCATTGCGTCGCCATGACTGATGGGCTTTTTCTGCATCGCAAACGTTTACTAGCCCGAAATCCAGTTTTGAATTTCTTGGAAACTGCGTTATTTTCCTATTTTAATTCCTTCGTTAATCCTAGGCTTTCTCTGGAGTATTTAATCATAGTTTGCCTCGATTGTCACGCTGCGGCCCGGGGTAGTGAAAAAACGAAGACTTCCAGATGACCGAGATGACGGAAAGCAAACGCCCACGACAGTGGAAACGTCAAAGAGGCAAAAAAAAAAATGAGATGCAACACGAGGACTTCCCAGGAGGTCACCCATCCTAGTACTACTCTCGCCCAAACTCCCTTAACTTCGGAGTTCTGATGGGATCCAGTCCATGTGAGTTGGTATGATCGCATACGTTATCTTATAGCGCATAAAAGTATATAAGCCACGTATGAGCCACGCCATATGACCATGGGTTGGCTATCGTATCGAGTCCGCAGTTTCTTCGTTTTCGTCCTTTTAGGTGCCTGGTTAATTGGAGACGAGCTCACGGGGTGACGTAGGACAGATGGCGGAAGCAATTGGAGGGGAGCTGAAGCGACTCGCGTGCAACGGGAAATCGGGCAAACCGTTCTCTGGGCTCCAACATGAGAATTGGGCCAATGAACCGTCGATTTGAAGAGAACGGCGTCACGAGTCAAACTCATTGTGCTGCCATGACTGATGGGCTTTTTCGGCATCGCAAACGTTTACTAGCCCGAAATCCAGTTTTGAATTTTTGGAAACTGCGTTATTTTCCTATTTTAATTCCTTCGTTAATCCTAGGCTTTCTTGGAGAATTTAATCATAGTTTGCCTCGATTGTCACGCTGCGGCCCGGGTCGTGAAAAACGAAGACTTCCAGATGACCGAGATGACGGAAAGCAAACGCCCATGACAATGGAAACGTCAAAGAGGCAAAAAAAAAATAAAAGGATTTAGGAGGTCACATAGTACTACTCTCGCCCAAACTCCCTTAACTTCGGAGTTCTGATGGGATCCGGTGCATGTGAGTTGGTATGATCGCATCCATTATCTTATAGCGCCTAAAAGTATATAAGCCACGTATGAGCCACGCCATATTACCATGGGTTGGCTATCGTATCGAGTCACGCAGTTTCTTCGTTTCGTTCCTTTTCGGTGCCCGGTTAATGGAGACGAGCTCCACGGGGTGACGTAGGACAGATGGCGGAAGCAATTGGAGGGGAGCTGGAGCGACTCGCGTGCAACGGGAAATCGGGCAAACCGCTTCTCTGGGCTCCGACATGAGAATTGGGCCCATGAACCGTCGATTTGAAGAGAACGGCGTCACGAGTCAAACTCATTGCGTTGCCATGACTGATGGGCTTTTTCGGGCATTCCGCAAACGTTTACTAGCCCGAAATCCAGTTTTGAATTTCTTGGAAACTGCGTTATTTTCCTATTTTAATTCCTTCGTTAATCCTAGGCTTTCTCGGAGTATTTAATCATAGTTTGCCTCGATTGTCACGCTGCGGGCCGGGGTAGTGAAAAATCGAAGACTTCCAGATGACCGAGATGACGGAAAGCAAACGCCCACGACAATGGAAACGTCAAAGAGGCAAAAAAAAAAATGAGATGCAACACGAGGACTTCCCAGGAGGTCACCCATCCTAGTACTACTCTCGCCCAAACTCCCTTAACTTCGGAGTTCTGAAGGGATCCGGTCCATGTGAGTTGGTATGATCGCATACGTTATCTTATAGCGCATAAAAGTATATAAGCCACGTATGAGCCACGCCATATGACCATGGGTTGGCTATCGATCGAGTCCGCAGTTTCTTCGTTTCGTCCCTTTTAGGTGCCTGGTTAATTGGAGACGAGCTCACGGGGTGACGTGGGACAGATGGCGGAAGCAATTGGAGGGGAGCTGGAAGCGACTCGCGTGCAACGGGAAATCGGGCAAACCGCTTGTCCTGGGCTCCGACATGAGAATTGGGCCAATGAACCGTCGATTGAAGAGAACGGCGTCACGAGTCAAACTCATTGTGCTGCCATGACTGATGGGCTTTTTCGGGCATCCGCAAACGTTTACTAGCCCGAAATCCAGTTTTGAATTTTTTGGAAACTGCGTTATTTTCCTATTTTAATTCCTTCGTTAATCCTAGGCTTTCTTGGAGAATTTAATCATAGTTTGCCTCGATTGTCACGCTGCGGCCCGGGTCGTGAAAAACGAAGACTTCCAGATGACCGAGATGACGGAAAGCAAACGCCCATGACAATGGAAACGTCAAAGAGGCAAAAAAAAAAAAAGGTACTACTCTCGCCCAAACTCGGTTAACTTCGGAGTTCTGATGGGATCCGGTGCATGTGAGTTGGTATGATCGCATCCATTATCTTATAGCGCCTAAAAGTATATAAGCCACGTATGAGCCACGCCATATTACCATGGGTTGGCTATCGTATCGAGTCACGCAGTTTCTTCGTTTTCGTTCCTTTTCGGTGCCCGGTTAATTGGAGACGAGCTCCACGGGGTGACGTAGGACAGATGGCGGAAGCAATTGGAGGGGAGCTGGAGCGACTCGCGTGCAACGGGAAATCGGGCAAACCACTTATCTGGGCTCCAACATGAGAATTGGGCCCATGAACCGTCGATTTGAAGAGAACGGCGTCACGAGTCAAACTCATTGCGTTGCCATGACTGATGGGCTTTTTCTGGCATCCGCAAACGTTTACTAGCCCGAAATCCAGTTTTTGAATTTCTTGGAAACTGCGTTATTTTCCTATTTTAATTCCTTCGTTAATCCTAGGCTTTCTCGGAGTATTTAATCATAGTTTGCCTCGATTGTCACGCTGCGGCCCGGGGTAGTGAAAAAACGAAGACTTCCAGATGACCGAGATGACGGAAAGCAAACGCCCACGACAATGGAAACGTCAAAGAGGCAAAAAAAAAAATGAGATGCAACACGAGGACTTCCAGAGGTCACCATCCTAGTACTACTCTCGCCCAAACTCCCTTAACTTCGGAGTTCTGATGGGATCCGGTGCATGTGAGTTGGTATGATCGCATACGTTATCTTATAGCGCATAAAAGTATATAAGCCACGTATGAGCCACGCCATATGACCATGGGTTGGCTATCGTAATCGAGTCCCGCAGTTTCTTCGTTTTCGTTCCTTTTCGGTGCCTGGTTAATTGGAGACGTGCTCCACGGGGTGACGTAGGACAGATGGCGGAAGCAATTGGAGGGGAGCTGAAGCGACTCGCGTGCAACGGGAAATCGGGCAAACCGCTTTCCTGGGCTCCGACATGAGAATTGGGCCAATGAACCGTCGATTTGAAGAGAACGGCGTCACGAGTCAAACTCATTGTGCTGCCATGACTGATGGGCTTTTTCGGCATCCGCAAACGTTTACTAGCCCGAAATCCAGTTTTTGAATTTCTTGGAAACTGTGTTATTTTCCTATTTTAATTCCTTCGTTAATCCTAGGCTTTCTCGGAGTATTTAATCATAGTTTGCCTCGATTGTCACGCTGCGGGCCGGGGTAGTGAAAAAACGAAGACTTCCAGATGACCGAGATGACGGAAAGCAAACGCCCACGACAGTGGAAACGTCAAAGAGGCAAAAAAAAAAATGAGATGCAACACGAGGACTTCCCAGGAGGTCACCCATCCTAGTACTACTCTCGCCCAAACTCCCTTAGCTTCGGAGTTCTGATGGGATCCAGTCCATGTGAGTTGGTATGATCGCATACGTTATCTTATAGCGCATAAAAGTATATAAGCCACGTATGAGCCACGCCATATGACCATGGGTTGGCTATCGATCGAGTCCCGCAGTTTCTTCGTTTCGTCCCTTTTAGGTGCCTGGTTAATTGGAGACGAGCTCCACGGGGTGGCGTGGGACAGATGGCGGAAGCAATTGGAGGGGAGCTGAAGCGACTCGCGTGCAACGGGAAATCGGGCAAACCGCTTATCTGGGCTCCGAACATGAGAATTGGGCCAATGAACCGTCGATTCGAAGAGAACGGCGTCACGAGTCAAACTCATTGTGCTGCCATGACTGATGGGCTTTTTCGGGCATCCGCAAACGTTTACTAGCCCGAAATCCAGTTTTTGAATTTTTTGGAAACTGCGTTATTTTCCTATTTTAATTCCTTCGTTAATCCTAGGCTTTCTTGGAGAATTTAATCATAGTTTGCCTCGATTGTCACGTTGCGGCCCGGGTCGTGAAAAAACGAAGACTTCCAGATGACCGAGATGACGGAAAGCAAACGCCCATGACAATGGAAACGTCAAAGAGGCAAAGAGAAAAAAAAAAAATCCAGGAGGTCACCCTTTCTGTTACTCTCGCCCAAACTCCCTTAACTTCGAGTTCCTGATGGGATCCGGTGCATGTGAGTTGGTATGATCGCATCCATTATCTTATAGCGCCTAAAAGTATATAAGCCACGTATGAGCCACGCCATATGACCATGGGTTGGCTATCGTATCGAGTCACGCAGTTTCTTCGTTTTCGTTCCTTTTCGGTGCCCGGTTAATTGGAGACGAGCTCCACGGGGTGACGTAGGACAGATGGCGGAAGCAATTGGAGGGGAGCTGGAGCGACTCGCGTGCAACGGGAAATCGGGCAAACCATTTATCTGGGCTCCAACATGAGAATTGGGCCCATGAACCGTCGATTTGAAGAGAACGGCGTCACGAGTCAAACTCATTGTGCTGCCATGACTGATGGGCTTTTTCGGCATCCGCAAACGTTTACTAGCCCGAAATCCAGTTTTGAATTTCTTGGAAACTGCGTTATTTTCCTATTTTAATTCCTTCGTTAATCCTAGGCTTTCTCGGAGTATTTAATCATAGTTTGCCTCGATTGTCACGCTGCGGCCCGGGGTAGTGAAAAAACGAAGACTTCCAGATGACCGAGATGACGGAAAGCAAACGCCCACGACAATGGAAACGTCAAAAAGGCAAAAAAAAAAAGGGATGCAACACGAGGACTTCCCAGGAGGTCACCCATCCTAGTACTACTCTCGCCCAAACTCCCTTAACTTTGGAGTTCTGAAGGGATCCGGTGCATGTGAGTTGGTATGATCGCATCCGTTATCTTATAGCGCATAAAAGTATATAAGCCACGTATGAGCCACGCCATATGACCATGGGTTGGCTATCGTATCGAGTCCGCAGTTTCTTCGTTTTCGTTCCTTTTCGGTGCCTGGTTAATTGGAGACGTGCTCCACGGGGTGACGTAGGATAGATGGCGGAAGCAATTGGAGGGGAGCTGGAGCGACTCGCGTGCAACGGAAAATCGGGCAAACCGCTTCTCTGGGCTCCGACATGAGAATTGGGCCAATGAACCGTCGATTTGAAGAGAACGGCGTCACGAGTCAAACTCATTGTGCTGCCATGACTGATGGGCTTTTTCGGGCATCCGCAAACGTTTACTAGCCCGAAATCCAGTTTTTGAATTTCTTGGAAACTGCGTTATTTTCCTATTTTAATTCCTTCGTTAATCCTAGGCTTTCTTGGAGAATTTAATCATAGTTTGCCTCGATTGTCACGCTGCGGCCCGGGGTCGTGAAAAACGAAGACTTCCAGATGACCGAGATGACGGAAAGCAAACGCCCATGACAATGGAAACGTCAAAGAGGCAAAAAAAAAAAGGGATGCAACACGAGGACTTCCGAGGTCACTTAGTACTCTCGCCCAAACTCGCTTAACTTCGGAGTTCTGAAGGGATCCGGTGCATGTGAGTTGGTATGATCGCATCCATTATCTTATAGCGCCTAAAAGTATATAAGCCACGTATGAGCCACGCCATATGACCATGGGTTGGCTATCGTATCGAGTCACGCAGTTTTTCGTTTTCGTTCCTTTTCGGTGCCCGGTTAATTGGAGACGAGCTCCACGGGGTGACGTGGGACAGATGGCGGAAGCAATTGGAGGGGAGCTGGAGCGACTCGCGTGCAACGGGAAATCGGGCAAACCGCTTATCTGGGCTCCGACATGAGAATTGGGCCCATGAACCGTCGATTGAAGAGAACGGCGTCACGAGTCAAACTCATTGTGTTGCCATGACTGATGGGCTTTTTCGGGCATCCGCAAACGTTTACTAGCCCGAAATCCAGTTTTGAATTTCTTGGAAACTGCGTTATTTTCCTATTTTAATTCCTTCGTTAATCCTAGGCTTTCTCGGACTATTTAATCATAGTTCGCCTCGATTGTCACGCTGCGGCCCGGGGTCATGAAAAAACGAAGACTTCCAGATGACCGAGATGACGGAAAGCAAACGCCTACGACAATGGAAACGTCAAAAAGGCAAAAAAAAAAGGGATGCAACACGAGGACTTCCCAGGAGGTCACCATCCTAGTACTACTCTCGCCCAAACTCGCTTAACTTTGGAGTTCTGAAGGGATCCGGTGCATGTGAGTTGGTATGATCGCATTCGTTATCTTATAGCGCCTAAAGGTATATAAGCCACGTATGAGCCATGCCATGTGACCATGGGTTGGCTATCGATCGAGTCCCGCAGTTTCTTCGTTTTCGTTCCTTTTCTGTGCCCGGTTAATTGGAGACGAGCTCCACGGGGTGACGTAGGACAGATGGCGGAAGCAATTGGAGGGGAGCTGGAGCGACTCGCGTTAACGGGAAATCGGGCAAACCATTTATCTGGGCTCCAACATGAGAATTGGGCCCATGAACCGTCGATTTGAAGAGAACGGCGTCACGAGTCAAACTCATTGCGTTGCCATGACTGATGGGCTTTTTCGGGCATCGCCAAACGTTTACTAGCCCGAAATCCAGTTTTGAATTTTTGGAAACTGCGTTATTTTCCTATTTTAATTCCTTCGTTAATCCTAGGCTTTCTCGTAACTTTAATCATAGTTTGCCTCGATTTTCACGCTGCGGCCCGGGGTAGTGAAAAAACGAAGACTTCCAGATGACCGAGATGACGGAAAGCAAACGCCCACGACAGTGGAAACGTCAAAGAGGCAAAAAAAATGAGATGCAACACGAGGACTTCCCAGGAGGTCACCCATCCTAGTACTACTCTCGCCCAAACTCCCTTAACTTCGAAGTTCTGATGGGATCCAGTGCATGTGAGTTGGTATGATCGCATACGTTATCTTATAGCGCATAAAAGTATATAAGCCACGTATGAGCCACGCCATATGACCATGGGTTGGCTATCGATTCGAGTCCCGCAGTTTCTTCGTTTTCGTTCCTTTTCGGTGCCTGGTTAATTGGAGACGAGCTCCACGGGGTGACGTGGGACAGATGGCGGAAGCAATTGGAGGGGAGCTGAAGCGACTCGCGTGCAACGGGAAATCGGGCAAACCGCTTCTCTGGGCTCCGACATGAGAATTGGGCCCATGAACCGTCGATTCCAAGAGAACGGCGTCACGAGTCAAACTCATTGTGCTGCCATGACTGATGGGCTTTTTCGGGCATCCGCAAACGTTTACTAGCCCGAAATCCAGTTTTGAATTTCTTGGAAACTGCGTTATTTTCCTATTTTAATTCCTTCGTTAATCCTAGGCTTTCTCGGACTATTTAATCATAGTTTGCCTCGATTGTCACGCTGCGGCCCGGGTCATGAAAAAACGAAGAATTCCAGATGACCGAGATGACGGAAAGCAAACGCCCACGACAATGGAAACGTCAAAAAGGCAAACAAAAAAGGGATGCAACACGAGGACTTCCCAGGAGGTCACCCATTCTAGTACTACTCTCGCCCAAACTCGCTTAACTTTGGAGTTCTGAAGGGATCCGGTGCATGTGAGTTGGTATGATCGCATCCGTTATCTTATAGCGCCTAAAAGTATATAAGCCACGTATGAGCCATGCCATATGACCATGGGTTGGCTATCGATCGAGTCCCGCAGTTTCTTCGTTTTCGTTCCTTTTCGGTGCCCGGTTAATTGGAGACGAGCTCCACGGGGTGACGTAGGACAGATGGCGGAAGCAATTGGAGGGGAGCTGGAGCGACTCGCGTGCAACGGGAAATCGGGCAAACCGCTTCTCTGGGCTCCGACATGAGAATTGGGCCCATGAACCGTCGATTTGGAGAGAACGACGTTACGAGTCAAACTCTATGCGTTGCCATGACTGATGGGCTTTTTCAGGCATCCGCAAACGTTTACTAGCCCGAAATCCAGTTTTTGAATTTCTTGGAAACTGCGTTATTTTCCTAATTTAATTCCTTCGTTAATCCTAGGCTTTCTCGGACTATTTAATCATAGTTTGCCTCGATTGTCACGCTGCGGCCCGGGGTCATGAAAAAACGAAGACTTCCAGATGACCGAGATGACGGAAAGCAAACGCCTACGACAATGGAAACGTCAAAAAGGCAAAAAAAAAAAAGGGATGCAACACGAGGACTTCCCAGGAGGTCACCATCCTAGTACTACTCTCGCCCAAACTCGCTTAACTTTGGAGTTCTGAAGGGATCCGGTGCATGTGAGTTGGTATGATCGCATCCGTTATCTTATAGCGCCTAAAGTATATAAGCCACGTATGAGCCATGCCATATGACCATGGGTTGGCTATCGTCAATCGAGTCCCGCAGTTTTTCGTTTTCGTTCCTTTTCGGTGCCCGGTTAATTGGAGACGAGCTCCACGGGGTGACGTAGGACAGATGGCGGAAGCAATTGGAGGGGAGCTGGAGCGACTCGCGTGCAACGGGAAATCGGGCAAACCGCTTCTCTGGGCTCCGACATGAGAATTGGGCCCATGAACCGTCGATTTGAAGAGAACGGCGTCACGAGTCAAACTCATTGTGTTGCCATGACTGATGGGCTTTTTCGGGCATCCGCAAACGTTTACTAGCCCGAAATCCAGTTTTGAATTTCTTGGAAACTTCGTTATTTCCTATTTTAATTCCTTCGTTAATCCTAGGCTTTCTCGGAGAATTTAATCATAGTTTGCCTCGATTGTCACGCTGCGGCCCGGGGTCGTGAAAAAACGAAGACTTCCAGATGACCGAGATGACGGAAAGCAAACGCCCACGACAATGGAAACGTCAAAGAGGCAAAAAAAAAAAAAGAGTACTACTCTCGCCCAAACTCGGTTAACTTCGGAGTTCCTGATGGGATCCGGTGCATGTGAGTTGGTATGATCGCATTCGTTATCTTATAGCGCCTAAAAGTATATAACCAACGTATGAGCCATGCCATGTGACCATGGGTTGGCTATCGTCTCGAGTCCCGCAGTTTTTTCGTTTTCGTTCCTTTTCGGTGCCCGGTTAATTGGAGACGAGCTCCACGGGGTGACGTAGGACAGATGGCGGAAGCAATTGGAGGGGAGCTAGAGCGACTCGCGTGCAACGGGAAATCGGGCAAACCGCTCATCTGGGCTCCGACATGAGAATTGGGCCCATGAACCGTCGATTTGAAGAGAACGGCGTCACGAGTCAAACTCATTGTGTTGCCATGACTGATGGGCTTTTTCGGGCATCCGCAAACGTTTACTAGCCCGAAATCCAGTTTTTGAATTTCTTGGAAACTGCGTTATTTTCCTATTTTAATTCCTTCGTTAATCCTAGGCTTTCTCGGACTATTTAATCATAGTTTGCCTCGATTGTCACGCTGCGGCCCGGGGTCTTGAAAAAACGAAGACTTCCAGATGACCGAGATGACGGAAAGCAAACGCCCACGACAATGGAAACGTCAAAAAGGCAAACAAAAAAGGGATGCAACACGAGGACTTCCCAGGAGGTCACCCATTCTAGTACTACTCTCGCCCAAACTCGCTTAACTTTGGAGCTCTGAAGGGATCCGGTGCATGTGAGTTGGTATGATCGCATCCGTTATCTTATAGCGCCTAAAAGTATATAAGCCACGTATGAGCCATGCCATATGACCATGGGTTGGCTATCGTATCGAGTCCCGCAGTTTCTTCGTTTTCGTTCCTTTTCGGTGCCCGGTTAATGGAGACGAGCTCCACGGGGTGACGTGGGACAGATGGCGGAAGCAATTGGAGGGGAGCTGGAGCGACTCGCGTGCAACGGGAAATCGGGCAAACCGCTTCTCTGGACTCCGACATGAGAATTGGGCCCATGAACCGTCGATTTGAAGAGAACGGCGTCACGAGGTCAAACTCATTGCGTTGCCATGACTGATGGGCTTTTTCGGGCATCCGCAAACGTTTACTAGCCCGAAATCCAGTTTTGAATTTCTTGGAAACTGCGTTATTTTCCTATTTTAATTCCTTCGTTAATCCTAGGCTTTCTCGGACTATTTAATCATAGTTTGCCTCGATTGTCACGCTGCGGCCCGGGGTCATGAAAAAACGAAGACTTCCAGATGACCGAGATGACGGAAAGCAAACGCCTACGACAATGGAAACGTCAAAAAGGCAAAAAAAAAAAAAGATGCAACACGAGGACTTCCCAGGAGGTCACCATCCTAGTACTACTCTCGCCCAAACTCGCTTAACTTCGGAGTTCTGATGGGATCCGGTGCATGTGAGTTGGTATGATCGCATCCATTATCTTATAGCGCCTAAAAGTATATAAGCCACGTATGAGCCACGCCATATTACCATGGGTTGGCTATCATATCGAGTCACGCAGTTTCTTCGTTTTCGTTCCTTTTCGGTGCCAGGTTAATTGGAGACGAGCTCCACGGGGTGACGTGGGACAGATGGCGGAAGCAATTGGAGGGGAGCTGGAGCGACTCGCGTGCAACGGGAAATCGGGCAAACCGCTTCTCTGGGCTCCGACATGAGAATTGGGCCCATGAACCGTCGATTTGAAGAGAACGGCGTCACGAGTCAAACTCATTGTGCTGCCATGACTGATGGGCTTTTTCGGGCATCCGCAAACGTTTACTAGCCCGAAATCCAGTTTTGAATTTCTTGGAAACTGCGTTATTTTCCTATTTTAATTCCTTCGTTAATCCTAGGCTTTCTTGGAGAATTTAATCATAGTTTGCCTCGATTGTCACGCTGCGGCCCGGGTCGTGAAAAAACGAAGACTTCCAGATGACCGAGATGACGGAAAGCAAACGCCCATGACAATGGAAACGTCAAAGAGGCAAAAAAAAAAAAAAGTACTACTCTCGCCCAAACTCGCTTAACTTCGGAGTTCTGATGGGATCCGGTGCATGTGAGTTGGTATGATCGCATTCGTTATCTTATAGCGCCTAAAAGTATATAAGCCACGTATGAGCCATGCCATGTGACCATGGGTTGGCTATCGATCGAGTCCCGCAGTTTTTCGTTTTCGTTCCTTTTCGGTGCCCGGTTAATTGGAGACGAGCTCCACGGGGTGACGTAGGACAGATGGCGGAAGCAATTGGAGGGGAGCTAGAGCGACTCGCGTGCAACGGGAAATCGGGCAAACCGCTTATCTGGGCTCCGACATGAGAATTGGGCCCATGAACCGTCGATTTGAAGAGAACGGCGTCACGAGTCAAACTCATTGTGTTGCCATGACTGATGGGCTTTTTCTGGCATCCGCAAACGTTTACTAGCCCGAAATCCAGTTTTTGAATTTCTTGGAAACTGCGTTATTTTCCTATTTTAATTCCTTCGTTAATCCTAGGCTTTCTCGGACTATTTAATCATAGTTTGCCTCGATTGTCACGCTGCGGCCCGGGGTCGTGAAAAAACGAAGACTTCCAGATGATGCCGAGATGACGGAAAGCAAACGCCCACGACAATGGAAACGTCAAAAAGGCAAACAAAAAAGGGATGCAACACGAGGACTTCCCAGGAGGTCACCCATCCTAGTACTACTCTCGCCCAAACTCGCTTAACTTTGGAGTTCCTGAAGGGATCCGGTGCATGTGAGTTGGTATGATCGCATCCGTTATCTTATAGCGCCTAAAAGTATATAAGCCACGTATGAGCCATGCCATATGACCATGGGTTGGCTATCATTCGAGTCCGCAGTTTCTTCGTTTTCGTTCCTTTTCGGTGCCCGGTTAATTGGAGACGAGCTCCACGGGGTGACGTAGGACAGATGGCGGAAGCAATTGGAGGGGAGCTGGAGCGACTCGCGTGCAACGGGAAATCGGGCAAACCGCTTATCTGGGCTCCGACATGAGAATTGGGCCCATGAACCGTCGATTTGAAGAGAACGGCGTCACGGGTCAAACTCATTGTGTTGCCATGACTGATGGGCTTTTTCGGGCATCCGCAAACGTTTACTAGCCCGAAATCCAGTTTTTGAATTTCTTGGAAACTGCGTTATTTTCCTATTTTAATTCCTTCGTTAATCCTAGGCTTTCTCGGAGAATTTAATCATAGTTTGCCTCGATTGTCACGCTGCGGCCCGGGTCATGAAAAAACGAAGACTTCCAGATGACCGAGATGACGGAAAGCAAACGCCTACGACAATGGAAACGTCAAAAAGGCAAAAAAAAAAAGAGATGCAACACGAGGACTTCCAGAGGTCACCATCCTAGTACTACTCTCGCCCAAACTCGCTTAACTTCGGAGTTCTGATGGGATCCGGTGCATGTGAGTTGGTATGATCGCATCCATTATCTTATAGCGCCTAAAAGTATATAAGCCACGTATGAGCCACGCCATATTACCATGGGTTGGCTATCGTATCGAGTCACGCAGTTTCTTCGTTTTCGTTCCTTTTCCGGTGCCAGGTTAATTGGAGACGAGCTCCACGGGGTGACGTGGGACAGATGGCGGAAGCAATTGGAGGGGAGCTGGAGCGACTCGCGTGCAACGGGAAATCGGGCAAACCGCTTCTCTGGGCTCCGACATGAGAATTGGGCCCATGAACCGTCGATTTGAAGAGAACGGCGTCACGAGTCAAACTCATTGTGCTTGCCATGACTGATGGGCTTTTCCGGGCATTCGCAAACGTTTACTAGCCCGAAATCCAGTTTTGAATTTCTTGGAAACTGCGTTATTTTCCTATTTTAATTCCTTCGTTAATCCTAGGCTTTCTTGGAGAATTTAATCATAGTTTGCCTCGATTGTCACGCTGCGGCCCGGGTCGTGAAAAAACGAAGACTTCCAGATGACCGAGATGACGGAAAGCAAACGCCCACGACAATGGAAACGTCAAAGAGGCAAAAAAAAAAAAAAGGACTACTACTCTCGCCCAAACTCGGTTAACTTCGGAGTTCTGATGGGATCCGGTGCATGTGAGTTGGTATGATCGCATCGTTATCTTATAGCGCCTAAAAGTATATAAGCCACGTATGAGCCATGCCATGTGACCATGGGTTGGCTATCGTATCGAGTCCGCAGTTTCTTCGTTTTCGTTCCTTTTCGGTGCCCGGTTAATTGGAGACGAGCTCCACGGGGTGACGTAGGACAGATGGCGGAAGCAATTGGAGGGGAGCTGGAGCGACTCGCGTGCAACGGGAAATCGGGCAAACCATTTCTCTGGGCTCCGACATGAGAATTGGGCCCATGAACCATCGATTTGAAGAGAACGGCGTCACGAGTCAAACTCATTGTGTTGCCATGACTGATGGGCTTTTTCGGGCATCCGCAAACGTTTACTAGCCCGAAATCCAGTTTTTGAATTTCTTGGAAACTGCGTTATTTTCCTATTTTAATTCCTTCGTTAATCCTAGGCTTTCTCGGAGTATTTAATCATAGTTTGCCTCGATTGTCACGCTGCGGCCCGGGTCGTGAAAAAACGAAGACTTCCAGATGACCGAGATGACGGAAAGCAAACGCCCACGACAATGGAAACGTCAAAGAGGCAAAAAAAAAAGAGATGCAACACGAGGACTTCCCAGGAGGTCACCCATCCTGGTACTACTCTCGCCCAAACTCCCTTAACTTCGGAGTTCTGATGGGATCCGATGCATGTGAGTTGGTATGATCGCATACGTTATCTTATAGCGCATAAAAGTATATAAGCCACGTATGAGCCACGCCATATGACCATGGGTTGGCTATCGTATCGAGTCCCGCAGTTTCTTCGTTTTCGTTCCTTTTCGGTGCCCGGTTAATTGGAGACGAGCTCCACGGGGTGACGTAGGACAGATGGCGGAAGCAATTGGAGGGGAGCTGGAGCGACTCGCGTGCAACGGGAAATCGGGCAAACCGCTTTCTCTGGGCTCCGACATGAGAATTGGGCCCATGAACCGTCGATTTGAAGAGAACGGCGTCACGAGTCAAACTCATTGTGTTGCCATGACTGATGGGCTTTTTCGGGCATCCGCAAACGTTTACTAGCCCGAAATCCAGTTTTGAATTTTTGGAAACTGCGTTATTTTCCTATTTTAATTCCTTCGTTAATCCTAGGCTTTCTCGGAGAATTTAATCATAGTTTGCCTCGATTGTCACGCTGCGGCCCGGGTCGTGAAAAAACGAAGACTTCCAGATGACCGAGATGACGGAAAGCAAACGCCCACGACAATGGAAACGTCAAAGAGGCAAAAAAAAAAGAGTACTTAGGTAGTACTACTCTCGCCCAAACTCCCTTAACTTCGGAGTTCTGATGGGATCCGGTGCATGTGAGTTGGTATGATCGCATCCATTATCTTATAGCGCCTAAAAGTATATAAGCCACGTATGAGCCACGCCATATGACCATGGGTTGGCTATCGTATCGAGTCACGCAGTTTCTTCGTTTTCGTTCCTTTTCGGTGCCCGGTTAATTGGAGACGAGCTCCACGGGGTGACGTAGGAAGAAGATGGCGGAAGCAATTGGAGGGGAGCTGGAGCGACTCGCGTGCAACGGGAAATCGGGCAAACCGCTTCTCTGGGCTCCGACATGAGAATTGGGCCCATGAACCGTCGATTTGAAGAGAACGGCGTCACGAGTCAAACTCATTGTGTTGCCATGACTGATGGGCTTTTTCGGGCATCCGCAAACGTTTACTAGCCCGAAATCCAGTTTTGAATTTTTGGAAACTGCGTTATTTTCCTATTTTAATTCCTTCGTTAATCCTAGGCTTTCTCGGAGAATTTAATCATAGTTTGCCTCGATTGTCACGCTGCGGCCCGGGTCGTGAAAAAACGAAGACTTCCAGATGACCGAGATGACGGAAAGCAAACGCCCACGACAATGGAAACGTCAAAGAGGCAAAAAAAAAAAAAGTACTACTCTCGCCCAAACTCGGTTAACTTCGGAGTTCTGATGGGATCCGGTGCATGTGAGTTGGTATGATCGCATCCATTATCTTATAGCGCCTAAAAGTATATAAGCCACGTATGAGCCACGCCATATTACCATGGGTTGGCTATCGTATCGAGTCACGCAGTTTCTTCGTTTTCGTTCCTTTTCGGTGCCCGGTTAATTGGAGACGAGCTCCACGGGGTGACGTGGGACAGATGGCGGAAGCAATTGGAGGGGAGCTGGAGCGACTCGCGTGCAACGGGAAATCGGGCAAACCGCTTCTCTGGGCTCCGACATGAGAATTTGGCCCATGAACCGTCGATTTGAAGAGAACGGCGTCACGAGTCAAACTCATTGCGTTGCCATGACTGATGGGCTTTTTTGGGCATTCGCAAACGTTTACTAGCCCGAAATCCAGTTTTGAATTTCTTGGAAACTGCGTTATTTTCCTATTTTAATTCCTTCGTTAATCCTAGGCTTTCTCGGACTATTTAATCATAGTTTGCCTCGATTGTCACGCTGCGGCCCGGGGTCATGAAAAAACGGAAGACTTCCAGATGACCGAGATGACGGAAAGCAAACGCCCACGACAATGGAAACGTCAAAAGGCAAAAAAAAAAAGGGATGCAACACGAGGACTTCCCAGGAGGTCACCCATCCTAGTACTACTCTCGCCCAAACTCGCTTAACTTTGTAGTTCTGAAGGGATCCGGTGCATGTTAGTTGGTATGATCGCATTCGTTATCTTATAGCGCCTAAAAGTATATAAGCCACGTGATGAGCCATGCCATGTGACCATGGGTTGGCTATCGATCGAGTCCGCAGTTTCTTCGTTTTTTTCGTTCCTTTTTCCTGTGCCCGGTTAATTGGAGACGAGCTCCACGGGGTGACGTAGGACAGATGGCGGAAGCAATTGGAGGGGAGCTGGAGCGACTCGCGTGCAACGGAAAATCGGGCAAACCGCTTCTGGGCTCCGACATGAGAATTGGGCCCATGAACCGTCGATTTGAAGAGAACGGCGTCACGAGTCAAACTCATTGTGTTGCCATGACTGATGGGCTTTTTCGGGCCTCCAAAACGTTTACTAGCCCGAAATCCAGTTTTTGAATTTCTTGGAAACTGCGTTATTTTCCTATTTTAATTCCTTCGTTAATCCTAGGCTTTCTCGGAGTATTTAATCATAGTTTGCCTCGATTGTCACGCTGCAGGCCGGGGTCGTGAAAAAACGAAGACTTCCAGATGACCGAGATGACGGAAAGCAAACGCCCACGACAGTGGAAACGTCAAAGAGGCAAAAAAAAAAAAGATGCAACACGAGGACTTCCCAGGAGGTCACCCATCCTACGTACTACTCTCGCCCAAACTCCCTTAACTTCGGAGTTCTGATGGGATCCGGTGCATGTGAGTTGGTATGATCGCATCCATTATCTTATAGCGCATAAAAGTATATAAGCCACGTATGAGCCACGCCATATGACCATGGGTTGGCTATCGTATTGAGTCCCGCAGTTTCTTCATTTTCGTTCCTTTTCGGTGCCCGGTTAATTGGAGACGAGCTCCACGGGGTGACGTAGGGGCAGATGGCGGAAGCAATTGGAGGGGAGCTGGAGCGACTCGCGTGCAACGGGAAATCGGGCAAACCGCTTCTCTGGGCTCCGACATGAGAATTGGGCCCATGAACCGTCGATTTGAAGAGAACGGCGTCACGAGTCAAACTCATTGTGTTGCCATGACTGATGGGCTTTTTCGGGCATCCGCAAACGTTTACTAGCCCGAAATCCAGTTTTGAATTTCTTGGAAACTGCGTTATTTTCCTATTTTAATTCCTTCGTTAATCCTAGGCTTTCTCGGAGAATTTAATCATAGTTTGCCTCGATTGTCACGCTGCGGCCCGGGGTCGTGAAAAAAGAAGACTTCCAGATGACCGAGATGACGGAAAGCAAACGCCCACGACAATGGAAACGTCAAAGAGGCAAAAAAAAAAAAAAAAGATGACGAGGACTTCCGAGGTCACCTCGTACTACTCTCGCCCAAACTCGCTTAACTTCGGAGTTCTGATGGGATCCGGTGCATGTGAGTTGGTATGATCGCATACCGTTATCTTATAGCGCCTAAAAGTATATAAGCCACGTATGTGCCATGCCATATGACCATGGGTTGGCTATCGTATTCGAGTCCGCAGTTTTTCTTTTTCGTTCCTTTTCGGTGCCCGGTTAATTGGAGACGAGCTCCACGGGGTGACGTAGGACAGATGGCGGAAGCAATTGGAGGTGAGCTGGAGCGACTCGCGTGCAACGGGAAATCGGGCAAACCGCTTCTCTGGGCTCCGACATGAGAATTGGGCCCATGAACCGTCGATTTGAAGAGAACGGCGTCACGAGTCAAACTCATCGCGTTGCCATGACTGATGGCTTTTTCGTCATTCGCAAACGTTTACTAGCCCGAAATCCAGTTTTGAATTTTTTGGAAACTGCGTAATTTTCCTATTTTAATTCCTTCGTTAATCCTAGGCTTTCTCGGAGTATTTAATCATAGTTTGCCTCGATTGTCACGCTGCGGCCCGGGGTAGTGAAAAACGAAGACTTCCAGAGAACCGAGATGACGGAAAGCAAACGCCCACGACAATGGAAAGGTCAAAGAGGCAAAAAAAAAAAAAGGGATGCAACACGAGGACTTCCCAGGAGGTCACCCATCCTAGTACTACTCTCGCCCAAACTCGCTTAACTTCGGAGTTCCTGATGGGATCCGGTGCATATGACCATGGGTTGGCTATCAATCGAGTCCCGCAGTTTCTTCGTTTTCGTTCCTTTTCGGTGCCCGGTTAATTGGAGACGAGCTCCACGGGGTGACGTAGGACAGATGGCGGAAGCAATTGGAGGGGAGCTGGAGCGACTCGCGTGCAACGGGAAATCGGGCAAACCGCTTCTCTGGGCTCCGACATGAGAATTGGGCCCATGAACCATCGATTTGAAGAGAACGGCGTCACGAGTCAAACTCATCGCGTTACCATAACTGATGGGCTTTTTCGGGCATTCGCAAACGTTTACTAGCCCGAAATCCAGTTTTGAATTTTTGGAAACTGCGTTATTTTCCTATTTTTATTCCTTCGTTAATCCTAGGCTTTCTCGGAGTATTTAATCATAGTTTGCCTCGATTGTCACGCTGCGGCCCGGGGTAGTGAAAAAACGAAGACTTCCAGATGACCGATGACGGAAAGCAAACGCCCACGACAATGGAAACGTCAAAGAGGCAAAAAAAAAAAGGAATGCCACACGAGGACTTCCCAGGAGGTCACCCATCCTAGTACTACTCTCGCCCAAACTCGCTTAACTTCGGAGTTCTGATGGGATCCGGTGCATATGACCATGGGTTGGCTATCGAATCGAGTCCCGCAGTTTCTTCGTTTTCGTTTCCTTTTCGGTGCCCGGTTAATGGAGAACGAGCTCCACGGGGTGACGTAGGACAAATGGCGGAAGCAATTGGAGGGGAGCTGGAGCGACTCGCGTGCAACGGAAATCGGGCAAACCGCTTCTCTGGGCTCCGACATGAGAATTGGGCCCATGAACCATCGATTTGAAGAACGGCGTCACGAGTCAAACTCATTGCGTTGCCATGACTGATGGGCTTTTTCGGGCCTCCGCAAACGTTTACTAGCCCGAAATCCAGATTTTGAATTTTTGGAAACTGCGTTATTTTCCTATTTTTATTCCTTCGTTAATCCTAGGCTTTCTCGGAGTATTTAATCATAGTTTGCCTCGATTGTCACGCTGCAGGCCGGGGTCGTGAAAAAACGAAGACTTCCAGATGACCGAGATGACGGAAAGCAAACGCCCACGACAATGGAAACATCAAAGAGGCAAAAAAAAAAAAGAATGCCACACGAGGACTTCCCAGGAGGTCACCCATCCTAGTACTACTCTCGCCCAAACTCGCTTAACTATGGAGTTCTTAAGGAATCCGGTGCATGTGAGTTGGTATGATCGCATCCGTTTTCTTGTAGCGCCTAAAAGTATATAAGCCACGTATGAGCCATGCCATATGACCATGGGTTGGCTATCGATCGAGTCCCGCAGTTTCTTCGTTTTCGTTCCTTTTGGTGCCCGGTTAATTGGAAACGAGCTCCACGGGGTGACGTAGGACAGATGGCGGAAGCAATTGGAGGGGAGCTGGAGCGACTCGCGTGCAACGGGAAATCGGGGCAAACCGCTTCTCTGGGCTCCGACATGAGAATTGGGCCCATGCACCGTCGATTTGAAGAGAACGGCGTCACGAGTCAAACTCATTGCGTTGCCATGACTGATGGGCTTTTTCGGCATCCGCAAACGTTTACTAGCCCGAAATCCGGTTTTTGAATTTTTGGAAACTGCGTTATTTTCCTATTTTAATTCCTTCGTTAATCCTAGGCTTTCTCGGAGTATTTAATCATAGTTTGCCTCGATTGTCACGCTGCGGCCCGGGTCGTGAAAAAAAGAAGATTTCCAGATGACCGACATGACGGAAAGCAAACGCCCACGATAGTGGAAACGTCAAAGAGGCAAAAAAAAAAAAAAAAAAAAAGATGCAACACGAGGACTTCCCAAGAGGTCACCCATCCTAGTACTACTCTCGCCCAGACTCACTTAACTTCGGAGTTCCTGATGGGATCCGGTGCATGTGAGTTAGTATGATCGCATCCGTTATCTTATAGCGCCTAAAAGTATATAAGCCGCGTATGTGCCATGCCATATGACCATGGGTTGGCTATCGTTCGAGTCCCGCAGTTTCTTCGTTTTCGTTCCTTTGTGCCCCCCGGTTAATTGGAGACGAGCTCCACGAGATGACGTAAGACAGATGGCGGAAGCAATTGGAGGTGAGCTGGAACGACTCGCGTGCAACGGGAAATCGGGCAAACCGCTTATCTGGGCTCCGACATGAGAATTGGGCCCATGAACCGTCGATTTGAAGAGAACGGCGTCACGAGTCAAACTCATCGCGTTGCCATGACTGATTGGCTTTTTCGGGCATCCGCAAACGTTTACTAGCCCGAAATCCAGTTTTTGAATTTCTTGGAAACTGCGTAATTTTCTATTTTAATTCCTTCGTTAATCCTAGGCTTTCTCGGTGTATTTAATCATATTTTGCCTCGATTGTCACGCTGCGGCCCGGGTCGTGAAATAACGAAGACTTCCAGATAACCGAGATGACGGAAAGCAAACGCCCACGACAATGGAAACGTCAAAGAGGCAAAAAAAAAAAAGGATGCAACACGAGTACTTCCCAGGAGGTCACCCATCCTAGTACTACTCTCGCCCAAACTCGCTTAACTTCGGAGTTCTGATGGGATCCGGTGCATATGACCATGGGTTGGCTATCAATTCGAGTCCCGCATTTCTTCGTTTTCGTTCCTTTTCGGTGCCCGGTTAATTGGAGACGAGCTCCACGGGGTGACGTGGGACAGATGGCGGAAGCAATTGGAGGGGAGCTGGAGCGACTCGCGTGCAACGGGAAATTCGGGCAAACCGCTTCTCTGGGCTCCGACATGAGAATTGGGCCCATGAACCATCGATTTGAAGAGAACGGCGTCACGAGTCAAACTCATCGCGTTGCCATAACTGATGGGCTTTTTCGGGCATTCGCAAACGTTTACTAGCCCGAAATCCAGTTTTGAATTTTTGGAAACTGCGTTATTTTCCTATTTTTATTCCTTCGTTAATCCTAGGCTTTCTCGGAGTATTTAATCATAGTTTGCCTCGATTGTCACGCTGCGGCCCGGGGTAGTGAAAAAACGAAGACTTCCAGATAACCGAGATGACGGAAAGCAAACGCCCACGACAATGGAAACGTCAAAGAGGCAAAAAAAAAAAAGGGATGCAACACGAGGACTTCCCAGGAGGTCACCCATCCTAGTACTACTCTCGCCCAAACTCGCTTAACTTCGGAGTTCTGATGGGATCCGGTGCATATGACCATGGGTTGGCTATCGTCTCGAGTCCCGCAGTTTCTTCGTTTTCGTTCCTTTTCGGTGCCCGGTTAATGGAGACGAGCACCACGGGGTGACGTGGGACAGATGGCGGAAGCAATTGGAGGGGAGCTGGAGCGATTCGCGTGCAACGGGAAATCGGGCAAACCGCTTCTCTGGGCTCCGACATGAGAATTGGGCCCATGAACCATCGATTTGAAGAGAACGGCGTCACGAGTCAAACTCATCGCGTTGCCATAACTGATGGGCTTTTTCGGGCATTCGCAAACGTTTACTAGCCCGAAATCCAGTTTTGAATTTTTGGAAACTGCGTTATTTTCCTATTTTTATTCCTTCGTTAATCCTAGGCTTTCTCGGAGTATTTAATCATAGTTTGCCTCGATTGTCACGCTGCGGCCCGGGTCGTGAAACAACGAAGACTTCCAGATGACCGATATGACGGAAAGCAAACGCCCACGACAATGGAAACATCAAAGAGGCAAAAAAAAAAAGGAATGCCACACGAGGACTTCCCAGGAAGTCACCCATCCTAGTACTACTCTCGCCCAAACTCGCTTAACTATGGAGCTCTGAAGGGATCCGGTGCATGTGAGTTGGTATGACCGCATCCGTTTTCTAATAGCGCCGAAAAGTATATAAGCCACGTATGAGCCATGCCATATGACCATGGGTTGGCTATCGTATCGAGTCCCGCAGTTTCTTCGTTTTCGTTTCTTTTCGGTGCCCGATTAATTGGAAACGAGCTCCACGGGGTGACGTAGGGCAGATGGCGGAAGCAATTGGAGGGGAGCTGGAGCGACTCGCGTGCAACGGGAAATCGGGCAAACCGCTTCTCTGGGCTCCGACATGAGAATTGGGCCCATGCACCGTCGATTTGAAGAGAACGGCGTCACGGGTCAAACTCATTGCGTTGCCATGACTGATGGGCTTTTTCGGCATCCGCAAACGTTTACTAGCCCGAAATCCGGTTTTTGAATTTTTGGAAACTGCGTTATTTTCCTATTTTAATTCCTTCGTTAATCCTAGGCTTTCTCGCAGTATTTAATCATAGTTTGCCTCGATTGTCACGCTGCGGCCCGGGTCGTGAAAAAAAGAAGATTTCCAGATGACCGACATGACGGAAAGCAAACGCCCACGATAGTGGAAACGTCAAAGAGGCAAAAAAAAAAAAAAAAAAAAGAGATGCAACACGAGGACTTCCCAAGAGGTCACCCATCCTAGTACTACTCTCGCCCAGACTCACTTAACTTCGGAGTTCTGATGGGATCCGGTGCATGTGAGTTAGTATGATCGCATCCGTTATCTTATAGCGCCTAAAAGTATATAAGCCGCGTATGTGCCATGCCATATGACCATGGGTTGGCTATCGATTCGAGTCCGCAGTTTCTTCGTTTTCGTTCCTTTTCGGTGCCCGGTTAATTGGAGACGAGCTCCACGAGATGACGTAAGACAGATGGCGGAAGCAATTGGAGGTGAGCTGGAACGACTCGCGTGCAACGGGAAATCGGGGCAAACCGCTTCTGCTCGGGCTCCGACATGAGAATTGGGCCCATGAACCGTCGATTTGAAGAGAACGGCGTCACGAGTCAAACTCATCGCGTTGCCATGACTGATTGGCTTTTTCTGGGCATCCGCAAACGTTTACTAGCCCGAAATCCAGTTTTGAATTTCTTGGAAACTGCGTAATTTTCTATTTTAATTCCTTCGTTAATCCTAGGCTTTCTCGGTGTATTTAATCATATTTTGCCTCGATTGTCACGCTGCGGCCCGGGGTCGTGAAATAACGAAGACTTCCAGAGAACCGAGATGACGGAAAGCAAACGCCCACGACAATGGAAACGTCAAAGAGGCAAAAAAAAAAAAGGGATGCAACACGAGTACTTCCCAGGAGGTCACCCATCCTAGTACTACTCTCGCCCAAACTCGCTTAACTTCGGAGTTCTGATGGGATCCGGTGCATATGACCATGGGTTGGCTATCGATTCGAGTCCCGCAGTTTCTTCGTTTTCGTTCCTTTTCGGTGCCCGGTTAATTGGAGACGAGCTCCACGGGGTGACGTGGGACAGATGGCGGAAGCAATTGGAGGGGAGCTGGAGCGACTCGCGTGCAACGGGAAATCGGGCAAACCGCTTCTCTGGGCTCCGACATGAGAATTGGGCCCATGAACCATCGATTTGAAGAGAACGGCGTCACGAGTCAAACTCATCGCGTTGCCATAACTGATGGGCTTTTTCCGGCATTCGCAAACGTTTACTAGCCCGAAATCCAGTTTTGAATTTTTGGAAACTGCGTTATTTTCCTATTTTTATTCCTTCGTTAATCCTAGGCTTTCTCGGAGTATTTAATCATAGTTTGCCTCGATTGTCACGCTGCGGCCCGGGGTAGTGAAAAAACGAAGACTTCCAGAGAACCGAGATGACGGAAAGCAAACGCCCACGACAATGGAAACGTCAAAGAGGCAAAAAAAAAAAAGGGATGCAACACGAGGACTTCCCAGGAGGTCACCCATCCTAGTACTACTCTCGCCCAAACTCGCTTAACTTCGGAGTTCTGATGGGATCCGGTGCATATGACCATGGGTTGGCTATTCATTCGAGTCCCGCAGTTTCTTCGTTTTCGTTCCTTTTCGGTGCCCGGTTAATTGGAGACGAGCACCACGGGGTGACGTGGGGCAGATGGCGGAAGCAATTGGAGGGGAGCTGGAGCGACTCGCGTGCAACGGGAAATCGGGCAAACCGCTTCTCTGGGCTCCGACATGAGAATTGGGCCCATGAACCATCGATTTGAAGAGAACGGCGTCACGAGTCAAACTCATCGCGTTGCCATAACTGATGGGCTTTTTCGGGCATTCGCAAACGTTTACTAGCCCGAAATCCAGTTTTGAATTTTTGGAAACTGCGTTATTTTCCTATTTTTATTCCTTCGTTAATCCTAGGCTTTCTCGGAGTATTTAATCATAGTTTGCCTCGATTGTCACGCTGCGGCCCGGGTCGTGAAAAAACGAAGACTTCCAGATGACCGATATGACGGAAAGCAAACGCCCACGACAATGGAAACATCAAAGAGGCAAAAAAAAAAAGGAATGCCACACGAGGACTTCCCAGGAAGTCACCCATCCTAGTACTACTCTCGCCCAAACTCGCTTAACTATGGAGTTCTGAAGGGATCCGGTGCATGTGAGTTGGTATGATCGCATCCGTTTTCTAATAGCGCCGAAAAGTATATAAGCCACGTATGAGCCATGCCATATGACCATGGGTTGGCTATCGTATCGAGTTCCCGCAGTTTCTTCGTTTTCGTTTCTTTTCGGTGCCCGGTTAATTGGAAACGAGCTCCACGGGGTGACGTGGGACAGATGGCGGAAGCAATTGGAGGGGAGCTGGAGCGACTCGCGTGCACGGGAAATCGGGCAAACCGCTTCTCTGGGCTCCGACATGAGAATTGGGCCCATGCACCGTCGATTTGAAGAGAACGGCGTCACGGGTCAAACTCATTGCGTTGCCATGACTGATGGGCTTTTTCTGGGCATCCGCAAACGTTTACTAGCCCGAAATCCGGTTTTTGAATTTTTTGGAAACTGCGTTATTTTCCTATTTTAATTCCTTCGTTAATCCTAGGCTTTCTCGCAGTATTTAATCATAGTTTGCCTCGATTGTCACGCTGCGGCCCGGGTTCGTGAAAAAATGAAGACTTCCAGATGACCGAGAGATGACGGAAAGCAAATGCCCACGACAATGGAAACGTCAAAGAGGCAAAAAAAAAGGGATGCCACACGAGGACTTTCCAGGAGGTCACCCATCTTAGTACTACTCTCGCCCAAACTCGCTTAACTTTAGAGTTCTGAAGGGATCCGGTGCATGTGAGTTGGTATGATCGCATACGTTATCTTATAGTGCCTAAAAGTATATAAGCCACGTATGAGCCATGCCATACGACCATGGGTTGGCTATCGATCGAGTCCCCCCGTTTCTTCGTTTTCATTCCTCTTCGGTGCCCGGTTAATTGGAGACGAGCTCCACGGAGTGACGTAGGACAGATGGCGGAAGCAATTGGAGGGGAGCTGGAACGACTCGCGTGCGGGAAATCGGGCAAACCGCTTATCTTTTGCTCCGACATGAGAATTGGGCCCATGAACCGTCGATTTGAAGAGAACGGCGTCACGAGTCAAACTCAATGCGTTGAAGGGCTTTTTCGGGCATCCGCAAACGTTTACTAGCCCGAAATCCAGTTTTTGAATTTTTGGAAACTGCGTTATTTTCCTATTTTAATTCCTTCGTTAATCCTAGGCTTTCTCGGAGTATTTAATCATAGTTTGCCTCGATTGTCACGCTGCAGGCCGAGGTCGTGAAAAAGGAAGACTTCCAGATGACCGAGATGACGGAAAGCAAACGCCCACGACAGTGGAAACGTCAAAGAGGCAAAAAAAAAAAGAAGAAAAAAGCAACACGAGGACTCCCAGGAGGTCACCCATCCTCGTACTACTCTCGCCCAAACTTGCTTAACTTCGGAGTTCTAATGGGATCCGGTGCATGTGAGTTGGTACGATCGCATCCGTTATCTTATAGCGCCTAAAAGTATATAAGCCACGTATGAGCCATGCCATATGACCATGGGTTAGCTATCGATCGAGTCCCGCAGTTTCTTCGTTTTCGTTCCTTTTCGGTGCCCGGTTAATTGGAGACGAGCTCCACGGGGTGACGTAGGACAGATGGCGGAAGCAATTGGAGGGGAGCTGGAGCGACTCGCGTGCAACGGGAAATCGGGCAAACCGCTTCTCTGGGCTCCGACATGAAAATTGGTCCCATGAACCGTCGATTTGAAGAGAATGGCGTCACGAGTCAAACTCATTGTGTTGCCATGACTGATGGGCTTTTTCGGCATCCGCAAACGTTTACTAGCCCGAAATCCGGTTTTTGAATTTTTTGGAAACTGCGTTATTTTCCTATTTTAATTCCTTCGTTAATCCTAAGCTTTCTCGCAGTATTTAATCATAGTTTGCCTCGATTGTCACGCTGCGGCCCGGGTTCGTGAAAAAATGAAGACTTCCAGATGACCGAGATGACGGAAAGCAAATGCCCACGACAATGGAAACGTCAAAGAGGCAAAAAAAAAAGGGATGCCACACGAGGACTTCCCAGGAGGCCACCCATCTTAGTACTACTCTCGCCCAAACTCGCTTAACTTTAGAGTTCTGAAGGGATCCGGTGCATGTGAGTTGGTATGATCGCATACGTTATCTTATAGTGCCTAAAAGTATATAAGCCACGTATGAGCCATGCCATACGACCATGGGTTGGCTATCGATCGAGTCCCCCCGTTTCTTCGTTTTCATTCCTCTTTCGGTGCCCGGTTAATTGGAGACGAGCTCCACGGAGTGACGTAGGACAGATGGCGGAAGCAATTGGAGGGGAGCTGGAACGACTCGCGTGCAACGGAAAATCGGGCAAACCGCTTATCTTTGCTCCGACATGAGAATTGGGCCCATGAACCGTCGATTTGAAGAGAACGGCGTCACGAGTCAAACTCATTGCGTTGCATGACTGATGGGCTTTTTCGGGCATCCGCAAACGTTTACTAGCCCGAAATCCAGTTTTGAATTTTTTGGAAACTGCGTTATTTTCCTATTTTAATTCCTTCGTTAATCCTAGGCTTTCTCGGAGTATTTAATCATAGTTTGCCTCGATTGTCACGCTGCAGGCCGGGGTCGTGAAAAAGGAAGACTTCCAGATGACCGAGATGACGGAAAGCAAACGCCCACGACATACAGTGGAAACGTCAAAGAGGCAAAAAAAAAAAGGGGATGCAACACGAGGACTTCCCAGGAGGTCACCCATCCTAGTACTACTCTCGCCCAAACTCCCTTAACTTCGGAGTTCTGATGGGATCCAGTCCATGTGAGTTGGTCGATCGCTCGTTTCTTTGCGCATAAGTTGCCACGTTGGCCGCTTGCCATGGGTTGGCTATCTCGATCCGCGTTTTTTCGTTTTCGTCCCTTAACTTCGGAGTTCTGATGGGATCCGGTGCATGTAAGTTGGTATGATCGCATCCGTTATCTTATAACGCCTAAAAGTATATAAGCCACGAATGAGCCATGCCATATGACCATGGGATGACCGAGATGACGGAAGAAGATAGGTCCGAAATGAAATTCTAACTCAGTCTCCAGTTTTTGCACATTTTTGCTCTATTTTGCTTCAAATGCCTCAAGTGGTACCTAGAGCTCAATGAACTGAATAACAAACACAAAATGGATTAAATGCACAAGTTTTATTTAAAAACATAACCAAACAATAGGGGCGATTGGTACAAAATGATACAGAATTATGCATTGATCAATTATTTATTATTTATGTTTGACTTTGCGCGACGTAAGTATATATATAGGGTCGTCGCGCAAAGTATTTAACAAAACATTATGTCGAAATTAAACCGTAAATTTTTTTAAATGAACATCAAATTCATTTATTATATTCATACGGGGTAAAGGTGTGTATACGTAAAAAATCATCAAATTTGGAGTTAAATTAACCGTTAAAATTTGATTTTTCATTTATAATCGTCGAAAATTTTGGTCCCGTTACATCATGTATGATTGTATATTTTTTCCAAATTTTGGCGTGTACGATCTCTGAGTATAAACCAACAAGTTTGACGGTTGGATCAGTGAAACTACTTTCCTATAATGCGTGTGTCATGTAAACAATATATTCAAACAAAATGAAGAGTTTTTGTATATGTTTGTTAAATAGAACATACGAGTTTGTGGTATCCACTATTGTAAATATTTTTAAATGACGATCCAATTCAATCATTGTATTCATATACAGTAAAGGAGTGCACCCGTAAAAAATCATCAAAATTGGAGTTAAAAAAACCGTTAAATCGTGATTTTTAGTTTATAACCGTCGAAAATTTTGATCCCGTAACATCATCTATGAATGTTGCATTTTTTCAATTTTTGGTGTGTACGATCTCTAAGTATAAACAAACAAGTTTGATGATTGGATTGGTGAAACTAGTATCGATAGAATGCGTAGCCCCATTAAAACAATATATTCACTAATATTTCCATGCTTTTATATTGTTTACTTTTTGTAACTTTAAACAAGACTTGCGCGACGAATAGTTCCTTCTTCGTCGCACAATCAAGGATAGCGCGACGCAATGACAATATTCCGTCGCGCAATGTAATTCTCAGGATTTAGGGTTTTGAAAGGGTTTAGGGTTTAGGGTTTAGGTTGCGCGATGATGTTTTGTTTTTCGTCGTGCAAGTCCTCATATTTTTGGCGGTTCGGATCCCGCCTATTAAAATTTCTCGCGCGACGCCTAATATTTATTCCGTCGCGCAAAGTACGAAATTTAGCTTTGCGCGACAGATGTCTTATTCGTTGCACAAAGACGCAAATATTTTGTGAAAGAAACGCGCAGTTTTGGTCTGTCTTCAACCTCTCTCCGTCTCTCTCTCAGTCACGAACCCTAACTCGCAGCCCTTTCTCTCTCCGATTCGAACCCTAACTCGCAGCCGCTCTCTCTCCTTCCCCTCTATCTCATCCCTCTCTATCCCTCTCTCCTCTGTCCCCACTCATCCCTCTCAGTCCCTCTCTCCTCGGACCCTTCTCATCCGTCGCATTTCGTGGCTCCTCCAGGCCACTCTCTCTCCGCCATCCCCACTGATTCCTCTCAGTCTCCTCCATCCCCACTTATCCCTCTCAGTCCCTCCCTTCTCCGTCCCCTCGCATCCCTCTCAGTCCCTCTCTCCTCCGTCCCCTGCCAGCCTGCGCCTCCTCCGTCTCCGCACATCCCCTGCCCCCGACGCGGCCCCCCCCACTCTCTCCCGTTCGCCACCGCCGAACTGCGTGCTCTCTGGTCTCCCTCGAAACCCAGTTGGTATAATTCCCAACTCTCCCTGATTAATATTTTCAATTGTTAATTTTATTTATGAAATTTTCGGATTAATTTTGGAATTGTGTATTTGTTTTGCTGTTTCAATTACTATATTTGTTTTGTAATTGTTTAAATTCCTGCTTAGTCTAATGGTTGGTTAGGATTTGTATTGTATTTGTGTTTTGGCATCCTAAGTGTTTAAATTGCTGTTTCAATTTTGTTTTTGTATTGGATTTGTATTTTTTATTTCAGATTTGAATGGAGGTGTTGAAATTGGATTCTGGTGTTGGATTTGTGAATTTTTAGGTGTATTGCTGATTTTGGGACAAATATATTTGCTGCTTTTTTTTGGAGCATTTGCTGCTGTTTTTTAAATATTACTGCTGTTTTTTAAATATTGGTGCTATTTTTTTGTATTTTGATTGCTTTTCGGGGGCTTTAAACTATGTGATATTGTTTACTTTTTTATTTTGCTTTGTTGAGCTGAATATGTGTTTTGTTTGCGTTCAAAAATGTGCTTCTATTTTTTGCCATATAAGAATACATGTTAAGGCCGTTGTTTGTTAAATATTGAATTTGTTGTTGATTTTTTTTTTTTTGGACGAAAAGAATTTGTTGTTGATTAGGTTTTGAGGTTTGTTTTTATAAAAAAATAATAATTTTAGCCAAGGATGTTTTTAATTTTAAGACCTTATTAGTTGTGCAGATGTTAGACCTTATCTAGACGTCGTAAGACGGTGATGACTCCACATGGTTCAGCTCCCTGACTACGGCGTCAGCTCCCACTGTTGCAGCACGTTGCACCACATGCCAGATTTTCCCCCTCTCTCCCGTGCGCCGGCGTCATCAGAGTCATCAGTGGCGCAACTAGTTAGTGCCAGGCGGCGTCACCGCCCTCCCAGCACGACCGACACCACTTCGACATCTGCCTGCTGGTGCGTCGGGTCACAACCAGGTCAAGATTTCCTTAAACTCCAGTTTATTCCGACCAAGAATTTTAATATGATTTTTTATTTAACGTTAATTTTATATTTCTTTGCAGTCAAGAAGAACACCCGAGGACCCTGCCGCGAGTTGAGGACGGCCAAACTCACCCGGGTGACCAATAGTCGTATCAACATCGGATACGACGCACGGCATCCGGCTGTACCAACGGCGGACCAGCATAGCTACTTGGCCCACGACATTGGATCCGTCGTTCGGACTTATTGCCCGATGAAATGGAAGTCTTGGAAGGTCATGCCTGAGGCGGTGCGGATTGAGGTGTTTGGACAGCTGTCGGTATGTATTCTAATTGTTTTCCATTCAAATTTTATTTCTAATACTTAATGTATGTAATGAATTTATTGTAGACAAACTACAATTTAGAGAATGCCGCGCGCGAGCTGTTGGCGTACGTCAACGAGACTCTTTGCTGAGAGGTACAAGCAGTGGAAAAGCGACCTGCACCACCATTTTCAGGCATATGATGATCCTATGGTCGCTCTTCAAGAGGGTTGCCCGAAGGGAGCTTGAGGGCCGGGAGGATAGTTGGCAGTGGCTCTGCGTCATTTTCAAGAGGCCGATTATGTGGTATTTTTTTATATTAAGTTGAAACTTATTACACGTTTCTTACTAATGTGTATTTAATTTTTTATATTTCATTTCACTTTCAACTAATACGTTTTATTTTTTGTATAACAGAAGAAGGCCAAAGCAAATAAGGGCAATAGGCAGAGGAAGGCTCTTCTCCACCATTCAGGTTTCAGGCCCTTCTCCTATAGAATGGAGGCACGGCGCCAGGTAATAATAAAGTCGTTTTTATTTATTTTTTATTATGTCATTAATATTAATTTTTTTTTTTTTACTAACATTTTTCTTTTCTTGTTCAATTTAAGGGGGGTCCAAATTCCCAGAGATTGACGTCTTTGGAGACGTTTATGTTCGACCTGGGAATGAGTTGGCGGAGTCCCTTCATGTAAGTAGCCTTTAATTTAAATTATTATCTTACGCATTCAAGTTTTATGGTTATTATATGAAAGTTTTAATTAATATTTTATGTTATGTTTCAACAGACGACGATGATTCTAAGAAGCCAGTCGGTTCTTCATGAGTCCGCCTCCCAGCTTCCTCTCGATACGCCGCTTGAGTTCGTGGCTCCTCCCCAGGATGCAGGGTTTCAAATCCTGACTGAAACCTTGGATCAGGCTCTCGGGAGATGCCCAGGGACATATTGTCGAGGGATGGGGAATGCCAGGCAGCGGCCACCTAGACCCCGTGAATCATCAGAGTCAAACAGTGAGGTGATTGCTTTGAAGACAGAGGTGGCCGAGCTCAAGGGTCATTTGTCACATCTTCTACAATCCCTTTCTCACTCCGGCATTGCAATCCCTCATTTTCCTCCCCCGTCCACCTCCGAGCCCTGTGAACCCGAGCATAGCCACCACACCTCTCCCCCTGTTGACAATGTCCAGACCTCCGAGCCGCATTTGTCAAACGACAATGTAGATCTTGGAGGATTGTTTGATTAGATTTTTAACTTTCTTAATTACATTTTCAATATTTCTATTGTACTAAATATATTCTATTAGAACAAAAAATTTCTCTTCATTACATTTTTTTTATTGCAATTTCATTTTATTATTTAAAAAAAATTCAAAACTATTTCTGTTACCAAAAAAATTTAATTAAAATTTAATTTAATTATAATATATTTATTTTTGAGCGACGAAATAATTCCGTCGCGCAAATTTAATTTTTAGAAAATACAAGACCGCAAAAATAATTTTAAAACAATTTATACTATTTTGCGCAACGATATCTTTTTGTCTCGCCAGGTTTGCGACAAATACGTTTTCGTAGCGCAAATATTGGAGTGACGAATGTACTGCGTCGCGCACAGGGCTACCACTCTATATTCGTCGCAAGTCCCAAACATTTTCTTGTCCCGCTAACTCTGCGCGACAAAGAGAAATCGTCGCGCAACTCTCTTGCTACCACTATTAGTTCACACGCAACTAGTTGAGCGACGACAAATCTCACCGTCCCAATACTTTTAGTGCAACGAAGGTTACTCGTCGCTCCATTTGCGCGACGAATACAATATATTTGTCGTGGAAAGCCATTCTAGACGATCTTTGCGCGTCAGAATTTGCGCAACGACAATTATGTCGCACTAATACCTGTGCGATTCAAATTCACTTCGTCGCGCAAGAAGTAAAATGTAGTAGTGGTAGGGGGAAGGGAGGGGGGCAAGGATGACTGAACTGGAGAAGCGGGGACATCAACATGAGTGACTATAGGCACATGAGGAGAAGATGGAGAGGGCTTTGGGGAAGGAGGGGCGGTGGTGGAGACACAATGGAGGAGGAAGACAAGACTAAAGGTGGAGGGGGAGGCACCAGGGATGGAGGAGCTGGGGAAGTGCGAGAGAGAACCTGAAATGGAAAAGTAGATTCATCAAAAACAACATGATGAGATAGATAAACACGACTAGTGGAAGGATCATAACAACGATAACCTTGGTAATTGAGAGAATAACGTATGAAAACACATTGTTTAGAACGAAATTGAAGTTTATGTTTATTATAAGGACGCGGGTAAGGAAAAAAAGGCACATCCAAAAACACGAAAAATAGAATAGTCAGGACGATGACCAAACAAAGATTTGTATGGAGACAAATAATTTAATTGATGGGCAGGCAAATAGTTGATTAAATAAGTATAAATATTACAAGCTTCAACCGAATAGGAAAGGGGCATATGAGCGGTGGCAAGGAGAGTAAGAGCCATGTCTATTAGATGTCGTTGTTTGCATTCGGCGGCTCCATTTTGTTCGGGGGTGTGAGGATTGGAAACACGGTGAAAAATCCCATGAGTACTTAAGTAATGCTAGAATTGGTGACTAAGGAGTTCAGCCCCCCCATCTGTTTGAAGAGATTTGATTGTGCACACACGGTCAACATACAATAAATTTTCCACCAATGTCCTAAATTTATGAAAATAATCAAAAGCTTCAGACTTAAAACGCATGGGAAAAATCCATGTATAACGAGAGTAATCATCAACAAATAAGATAAAATACTTAGAACCTTTATTAGATAAAACGGGAGATGTCCAAATATCGCAATGAACGAGTTGTAACGGAACAGTAGAAAACATAAGAAGATAACTGAAACGGTAAACGACTACTTTTGCCTAGTGGACAATGAGAACAAAAAGAACTACTAGGAGAACTACGAAGGGGGAGGTGAGCGGAAATCTTCTGAAAGACAGCAGGAGATGGATGACCTAAGCATTGATGCCACACGGGAGAGGAAGTACAGATACCAAGGAGGGCGACGACGGTGGTAGGAAATGAGGAGGAGGAAGAAGGAGACCGAAATGGATAGAGACCATTTTCACTCTTGCCATGGAAAAGCGTCTTCCCCGAGAGGAGATCCTTCACATAGAAATCAGAGGGGGTGAAAATAAGACAGAATTATCGAGAGCAAATTGATGAACACTAAGCAAATTATGAGATGCGAAAGGACAATGAAGAACTTTATTTAAATGGAATTGAGAGATGGAACCAGAACCAATATTAGATATATGCAAACCTTGACCGTTATCCACTGAAACTTGATCCGAACCACCATAATTCTGAGAGAGCTGGAGATGAGCAAGATCATTTGTTATGTGAGCAGAGGCACCACTATCAGTAAACCATGTGGATGACTGAGCAGGAGTATGAGAGGCAACCATGGCTTGAGGAGCAACAGGAGGACGAGGGCAGCGACGAGCCATATGACCATATTCACCACAGTTATAACAACGATCGTGAAAACCAGGAGATGAACCATAAGACGGAAAGGAGAAACCACCACGGCTGGCGTGTAGCAGGGCACGAAAAAGTGGAACTTGGGAGGGGAGAGGAAGGATGCCCTGACCAAGAGAAGAACCGGTGCCAAAAAAGCCACCACGAGAGCCAGAGAATCTGCCACGACGACCACCACAGGAAAAAGAGGACCCACGGTTGGAAAAGCTATGGCCACGATTAGTGTAAAACACTTAAGTGGTAGAATTATATGTCATGGAAGAGGTGTAATCAGGAAACGAGTCTCAGCAATATCATCGAGGGCCATAGGAGGGTCACAGGACTGAATAGAGTTGACGGCGCTCTCGTACGCCAGTCCCAGAGACCATTGAGAATGAGGTCAATAAGATCATCATCATCCACGGGTTTGCCAGCAAGAGCCAAACTAGCAACAACAGTAGTCATTTGATCGACAAAATCGATGATGGAGGAGGCACCTCGTTTGGTGGTTTGCAACTAGTGCTTCAACTGAAGAATACGAGAACGGGACTAAGAATTGAAACGTTTCTCCAAAGAGATCCATGCATCATGAGCTGTAAGACAACGAGAAACTTGAGAGAGCACGCCAAGAGTGAGGGTAGAATTAATCCAACTAAGCAGCTTGCCCATCAAGTTTATGCCAGACTGCATAGGCAGGATTGGGAGTGACGCCATCAGAGGTGAACTGAGAAGGACACAGATTTGTTTGATCAACATATCCGATTAAACCAGTACTCTTCAACAAGGGCAATAACTGAGCTTTCCAAATGATGTAGTTCGTACGATCCAGTTTGATAGAAACAACATAGGAGATATTAGGAAGAGAGACCATAGAAGAAGCAAGCAATGTCGCGGACGAGGAAGAAGCCATCAGAGAAGAAGAAGGGGACGAGGGAGGAGTATTTGCAAGAGAGGGTTCAGCAGAAGAAGGCATATGTGGGCAGAGAAAAACACCGAGGGAAAACGCAGGGAAGCTAGGCTAGGGTTTATAGCTCTGATACCATGTCAGAGATTCACTTAGGTTTGAAATTGGATGATCTATATTCAAATAGAACTAAAGTATTTATACAAGTGGTGGGTATTTGGTCTCCAAGTACATTCCTATTTGGTTACAATTACCTATAATTATATGGGATTATAATCACCTATAATTACATGAAATTACAATATCACAATAAAGGGAAAGTAAATCACAGAGATTGAAGTGGCTGATTTTGTGCAGATTTAGTGCCATCTCTATTAGTCTCTACGCCAATACTTATTGGTAAAATGGTACCCTTTTGTAATTCTTAGTAAAATATTATAAATACTTCCCATTACCTTCTTATCATCTTTGTCTTTTCTCTGACTTATTATTATGCTTTAAACTTTGAACTTCTTATTCTCTTGCTTTCATGTTTTGTTGTTTGCTAAAACTATGAACTTCTTTTTCTCTTGTTCTCTTGCTTTCTTGGTTATTTACTTTTCATAGTTCTAATCCGCAAACGCCAATTTGGTAATCCATTGTTGGTTGGTACGACTGCTAATTGTCGGCTTTCAAGTAAGAATGTGTATATGTTCAATTTAATATATTTGCTGCATTGGTGGAAGTATTGGGTTTTATTATGTTATGTGTAATGGTGCCCTATTATATTATGTGCCTTCAAATACTTTGCAGTTATTTTTAGAACTAGCAAAACCGCTTTCCAAGAAATGGTCAGTGATGGTACCAACATATTAATTGCTTCATTTCGTTTTTTAGGCATTGAGTATATCAATTTTTCTAATATGGAAAGAGGTAAATGATTGTGTTGTAGTTTCAATTCAATTGATTTGCTTTATTACTTCTCTATCTTTTGCTAAAAACTATTGATGTGATATTTTCCACAATTTTGCTTTTCCATCATTTCAACCAAGTAACAATTAACTAGATTCTCTTGGCTATTTGAACAGTGCTCGTATGTTAAAGTGTCACAAGTATTTCAAGTTCTCATTAATATTCAATTTATTGTTATATTGGTACTTGAGGTTCAATTTGGTCCTTAATTTCGTTTCTCAATTCTATAATCTTGATACTTTCATTTGTGTCTCATTGTCGTTGTAACTCTCTTATATTGCCCGCCTGGTACACATTTGGTATCCATATCCATAAATTTGTAGAGTCCATATTTGGTACATTATTAGTTAACGAGTGAATTGATGGATCGTATAATGAAGGTCTAACATTGCACTCAATTCACAACATCGATTTAACATTACAACTTTCTACAATCTTAAATTACCAAAGTTGTCACCTCATGTGAGTAAAATGTAATACCAAAAAAGTCAATTCAACTTTAGTTAAGGGCATATGTGTAATTAGACATGTAAAATGAAACCCTAGGTTTATAATGATTCTTTGGAAAGGTTCTTCGCTCATCGTGGTAAAATTAGAATTCAGCGCTTTTGCATTCATTGTTCATTGTTAGAAGAAGATGTTGAAGAATATAAGTCCCACATTGGAAACTTGACTAAATAAAATATAATATATAATGAATGGTTTCACTACTAATGTCACCGAGGCCTTTTGTGATAAACCTCCACACATACTATGCTTTGTAGGTGGTTAAGTTGAGAACAATATCGATGTTGCTAGTAGTGGGCCGCTAGCTCGTCTCTCTAAAATTTAACATGGTATTAGAGCGGGTTGTTTGATTGGGCCCGAATTACTGGGTCTTTACCCTTACCCCTTACCCAACATGTGGTGTTCACATGTTGGGCTTGAATGTTTACCCTTACCCAATATGTGGTGCTCATGTGTTGAGCTTGAATGTTTGACCGTGATGTGAATTTGGCTCTACATGTGGCTCACTATGTGGTGGCCCCACGTGAGGGGCCGTGTTGAAGAATATAAGTCTCACATTTGGAAACTTGACTAAAAAAAATATAATATATAATGAATGGTTCCACTACTAATATCACCGAGGCCTTTTGTGATAAAACCTCACACATATTGGGCTTTGTAGGTAGTTAAGTTGGGGACAATATCACCGAAGCCTTTTGTGATAAAACCTCACACTTATTGGGCTTTGTAGGTAGTTAAGTTGGGGACAATATCGGTGTTCCTGGTAGTGGGCCGCTGACCCGTCTCTTTGAAATTTAACGGAAGAAACTACATGGGAGCTTGTTGATGAGCATTTTCAAGTGATCAAGTGGGTTCATAATGCAATGAGGTGTAAAGTTGAAGAGCTTGACCTTGATTTCATAGAACGAGGTACAACCATTTTGTCCTTCTCATCTTGCATCTATAGTTGTCCGTCGATAAGGTCCCTATCGGCGAACTTGCGTGGGAACATTCTTCCATCACCATCATGTTTTTCCTGCGATCTCCAGCACTTGACGTTGAGAGAGGTTTGGATAGATGAGTGGTTCTGTAAATGGATCTCACGTTCTTGCAAGTGCATTAAGTAATTACAACTTAGTACAGTTAAATTCATACGACAGGTCACCATTAACAGCTCGTCTCTGGAATCATTTAAGCTGGTTTCTGGTATTGATGAGGACATTTCCCATCGTTAACATTACTGGTGAGAAATTTCAAGATATAGATATTTCTTGGAGAAATGTTTCATCACCGAGCAGCACATCATTGAATATTTTTGCACCAAATCTTAAGAATTTTAAATGGGAAGGCGATTTGATGAAAACTCAAAATTTGGGGGGGACTAAAGAGTTTAGAGAAAGCTGAGATCTTTCTGTGCTCTGAGGTAGATGACTTTGTTTGTGTGCTTGAGCTTCTTTGGAGTATATGCAGGGCTAAAGTTGTTATTCTAAATGAACAGACCACTAAGGTAAAGTTACACTATCATTTACACTATCCTAAAGTTGTCATTACTGTTTTTTTTTTTTACAGGGTTCAGGTTCTTGCCCTTCGTCTACTTATGATTTTTCTCTTGAAAAATTGCAGGCTCGGTACAGGGAAGGTTTCATGCCAGAACCATTTGATGATATTTGTAACTTGGGTTTGCATCTTAGGAACTTGAATGATGACCTACTCCCAGCAGTGACATCTCTTTTTAGAGCAATGTCTTATTTAAATACTCTGCACATAAAGTGTAGCCCATTCGGAGGGAATGCTAAATCTGAAGTAAGTGAAAGTCTCGGTTGCCTATGGTTATCTCAAGAATATAATAGTCAAGTTACTAAATTTTTGTGTTTTTTCTTGTCTTAATTTCTAGTCATCTGGGTTTGATATGGGATACTGGAAAATGCAAAACCTTGCGTTTATTGGCCAGCTTACGGAGGTAACCATAGAGCTCTCTAATGGGACTAATGAAATTGAGTTTGCAAGGTATATTCTTGAGCATGCTCAGAATTTGAAGAAAATGGTGATTGATCTTTTTGAAACCCATCAATCAGATGTTGTGGCAGATTTGGTAGGGAAAAGCAAGATCAAATCCAATGCCAAAATTTTTATGTGGGAAAGTTTTGTAGGATGAAAAAGGGAGAACTTTTTATATGTTGGAGAGAATTTTATGTATGTAGTAACCTTATTGTGGATGCTAGAAGGATCCATTTTGTCATTGCTATATTTAAATTTTCTTGTTTACTGGTCGTTGTTGTTGTAAGTTGTAACTTCTTGTGGAGGTGCTGGATTTACACTATGTAGACAGCCAATTTGTTTAACTTTGGGGTTATATCCTATCTGAGTCAAAATAGTTTCATCTCAGGTCTCAACCAAGTAGAGCTTACTTTTTCTTTAAGACTTCGATGAAGCAATGCTCAACCTTGCTCAAGTTTTATTCTTGTTCTGCTTTTAAGTCCTGGCGGGTAACTCCTGCACTTATCACTACGCTAACTATGCCAATAATATTTGTCTACGAAAATTCTCTCTGCTATACAGAATTTTCTTCAAACTTTTTAGTGCATTTTACTTTGCAGACTCATAACTAATCCATCTTTCTTCAACATAGTTATCCAACCCAATACAATTCTAGGCACCAAACCAGCGTCATATGTTGGTGGGCGATTCAATCAGTCTCTTAGCTGGAAGGTAAGATGGATGCTTCACTATAAAGATAATTTGAACTAGAAATCTGCAGTAACGATTCAAAACATTCTGTGACCACATCACTTGAAAACTAACGTCTGTGCTCAATATGTTATCGTTAAGTTATCAGATTTTTATGAGAAAAAGATAATCAGTGCACATAAATTAAAACATTGATTTATTGATTCTTGTCACATATTTCACACTAACTACCAACATTTCACAATATTTACTAGGAAATACAAATTTATTCAGACAACACAGTAATGAACCCCACACAACTGAAATGAACATTTTGAACCACATGACATATGCTTACTGCAGTTTCTATAACTACAAATTTTGAACCAATTACTCGTACATGACATATACAATTTAACTGTCTGCAGATCAAGGTTAAAGACGAATTTGTTCGATGCTAGATTGGACATCGATCTCATCGGAGCCATTAGCTTGTAAGGATTGCTTGTAGGTCATTCCACGATATGCAGGTGGGTGAGAGTCATCCACAAACTCTGGTGCTGGGCTCACAAATGCATCCAATGAAGGTCCATGAAGCGTAGCCACTGAGATCCTCTTCACTTTGTTGTTGTCCACAACCACTCGGTGAACATGGCTCTTGTATTTCCCATTTGTCAATATCTAAATCAAGACAACTAGTAAGTACTAGGGAGCCTTCACTCCAGAATCATTTTGATCTTTTTTTTCTAGTTGGATGAATATTCTCTACCGGTTATCCGAAAGAAAATTGTATTTTGCTCATAGTGAAGTTGGATATAATTTTCGTAGAGTGCTTGTATTTGTTAGTGATTAGGGAATTTATATTTAACAAAAACATCATTATGAAGATATAAGTAAGGTTATAACAAACTATTAAGGGATAGAGATGTACCTCAAGATGGTCCCCAAGGTTTATAAAAATGGCATTAGGGGGCATATTGACATTGATGCAGTTTCCATCATTGGAAAATACTTGTAGGCCACCATTCACATCTTGAATGAGTGAAACAAAGAAGCCAGGGTCAGTACGGTCAGTTCCATCATCCTTACTTTTAGTCCTTTCGTTAGTAGTAAATGAATGTATTTTCCCTTCTTAGTTACATGTACTTGTTTGAATTCTGTGCTCCGCACCTTATGAATAATACCAAAATAAAAATAAAAATTTTCCCTCAAAACAATTTAAACAATCACTTAGCAAAAAATATATCGAGCAGAGCTATGTTTATGATTCGTTTTTGTTCATTTAACATCAATTCAATGTGCATATTGCCCCTGTCACCAAATAAGTTCTTCCATATTGCAAAATGCAAATTTTCTGTTTAAGTTTTCCATGTGCGCTGACACGGTATGCTGGTTATTGACATTGATTAACACAGAAACTGCAATTGTACAGAGTGACATCTTGGTATAAATTATAAACAGTTTCACTACATTTAAAACTCATGTTTCTGAATTATAAAGCACTTGATATGTAAGCTACAAGTATCCATACATCTCCTATATAATAATAGAGAAAGAGCGGATAAAGTTGGACTCCCCATTTGAATCCTAAGCTTTTCACTTTCCGAGGAGAAATCACTTTTTTTACACTTTGCATGACTTCATATAC
>CM031924.1:42703-95116 GCA_018703695.1 Prunus fruticosa
TATTGCTCCGTTTGGATGAAGGAATTGCCAATTACATAGAATTCTAAAATGATGGAAATTAGATTTCCGTCATTTCAATTTCTAGCAATTGAAGATTTCAGTGTTTGGATTTATGCATGTCGGATTTCGTAAATGACAGAAATTGAAAATTTCAATGTTTGGATATCTCATGTAAATTATAAATGACAGAAATTAAATATTTCGAAAAAAAAAAAAAACTGATAACCGACATAGAAGGTATTCATCGAAGTATAAAATAACATATCGTTTGATGAACTAAATAACTCAACTTAAACAAATAGAACATATTAGCAAACCAAATCACTCCCCACGTGCAATAAACATCAGCAACATACTCTTTTTTTTTCTCAATTGGGAGTGCCTTCAACATCTAAAATTGTTTGTCATTTTCTATGAGCCAAGCACATGCTTTGAGTTGTTCATTTTCACTAAGACCTGGTACTGCTTGTACTTCAGCATATACCTCTCGCTGGATCAAGGTTCTTAGTATCAGCACAGATAAACTCTTCAAATGATAAAGCCATTCTAGCAATCGAATCAGCAATAACATCTTTGACAACACCTCTATTCTTTGTAGGAAGAATATCAGAAGAATTTGATGCACGATTTCTTCTCTTTTGACCATTTGTTGAGGTTGGTGAAATATCATCAATAACATGAATATCTTCTAAATCGTGTGTATCACCATCCAAATCAACATGATCAACTTCATCAGGAGGAGTCATAACCTCAGTTGCATCTGCACCTGTTTCAGCGCCCTCTCCAGTGGCTCTATCTTTGCCACACAAATCTACACGTTTAAAATACAATTAGAAAGGAAATTAGGTAGAGAATCCCAACATTGGACATCAGTAAGCATGACAACATGTGATAGAATAGTCAAGTACTCATAGAAACAAATAACATAAGAATTAATGATCATTCTGATTAACTTTTTCTAAATAAAAAACCAAAAAAAAAACCATGAAGTACATGAAACAAGAGAAACAAAGGTCCAAGTGTGAACAATAAATCAAGAATTAATGATGCCTCGTTGCACTTGATAATTATGGAACATCTCTACTGCCAATGTGTCTCGAAAGTTTGTCCATTGATCAGTAACTTGAACACTTGCAATCCTATCATGAGCATTATTTCCCTCCAATGTCGAATGATTTGATATGTCATGATCCACAGAAGCTAAAAATTCCAAATCTTGAACTTCTAAAACAGGATCATTAGCTTGCTCGGTTGGAATGAAGTTATGCAATACAAAGGATGCATTTATGATTCTAACTTGCGTTTTGATGTTGAAAAATGAAGGTGTACGTAATATACTCCATCGTTTCTTCAATAGTCCAAATCCTCTTTCAACTACATTCCTTGCAATTGAATGATGTAGATTAAATAACTCTTTGTAATTTTCAGGTCGATTGTTCCCACTCCATTCACTCAAGTGATATCTAGTTCCTCTATATGGTGCTAAAAACCCTGGTCCATTAGTATAACCCGTATCCATAAGATAGTACTTATCTACAATAAGAAATTTTAAAAAGCAAATTAGATATAAAGAGCTAGCTTGTATTGAAAAAAAAAAAAAAGAGAGGATAGAATATCAATCTAATTTAAAACTAGTATTAAAACTTACCTCTTGCAACATGAAATCGGTTGTTCCTACGTAAAGCATCTCGCAATATACGAGCATTAGATGCAGAGCCCTCCCATCCAGGTAATACATAAATAAATCTCAAATATGGAGCACAAACCCCTAAAACATTAGTGGAGAGATCGCCCTTCCTATTTCGATATCTTGGTCTTTCTTCTGCTGACACTGTTACCGGAATGTGAGTTCCATCAAGTGCCCCAAGACAATTCTAAACATGAAATATAAAAAGTATAAGTATGAAACTTAAGATAACTAGTTGAAAAATAAAATAAAATTCTTATTTTTTTTCTAGTTATATAAGTACCTCAAACCATTGCCATTTGCTTCTTTCGGAACTCTCAACAGGTACTTGGCTGGAATTTTATGTATTCTTCACTAATTCTCATCACGGCATATAAGACTCTGTTAAATTGCCGACTAATTGTTTCGATTGAACGGTAATAGTCAAAACCAATGACTCCGTATTTCAAGTTGTGAGCAATTATTTTCAAAAATATTGCTACAGATTCTTCAATTGAAATATTTCTTGTTCGAACCAACCCACCATTTTCTTCTAAAATTCTGCATAACTTTTTGAATGCACTTTTGCTAATTCGAAATTGATCAATACAATCAACTTCTTTTCCATTGTACATACGGTTCAAATAAGATCGCCTTTCTTCATCCCAATCATGTGAAGGCTCTTTAACACGAAAATTATCATAATACCATTGTACTAGCGTAACCATAAAAGAGATCATTGTACTTATTACATGCTTTGCTTTGCTGCTCGCTTAAGAATGCTTTTACCACAGAAGGATTATTACAGCAGTTGAATTAAAACGTAGATAAGAATTAAGACTATGACAACAGTGACTTTAGGCGTCAGGAAACACAAAGATCACAAAACCAATTCAACACATTCATAAATTTAGTCAGAAACACCCAATTTTGATAGCCATTCAGAAACCATGGTAACCCTAAAATAGAAAAATATAAATTGAAGGAGAGAAAGGCTTGAAGACTAACCTTCAAACTTGATCCGAGAGAGACGTGTAACCCAAGAAGAACTTCTTCTCCTTACTTCTCTGGCTCACAATTTTTTTATGATGCTTCTTACTTCTCTGGCTCGTAGCTTTTTTTTATAAAGCGACAAGGCAATCTGTTGTTCAGGGTTTCATAGGTTTTATAGAGCGACAAGGCCTCCAAACTTGGCGCTATTTTTAAGTTTGGTGCTTTTTTTTTTCATGAAAATTTTGGCCTTTTTTTTATTATTTAAATTTTGGCACAACTGAAAATATGAATTCCCGCACTGTGGAAATTGTCAAATGACGCCTATTTTGGTGGAAATTAAACTCGGGAATTTGATGCCTCAATTTTCATGATTTTTTCCGCGGCGTCATTTAATAAATTCCGCACTTAAATTGCCAAACAAGGGAATTGTCAATTTCTCATCTTAAATTCCCGACTTTTAGCTAAATTCCGCGTTATTTTCCCTCATCTAAACGGAGGGTATGGGTAAAAGGAAGTGCTTGAAAAATATCTCATTTGCTCACCCACATTAGAGAACTCTAAGTAATGGGCTTGGACTTTGGTGCTCCCAAGTAGCTAGCCCAAAGTCTCCATTATCCAAGAGCTTCCGTGGGCCTTGTGGACCTCCGTCTCCGTAACCTTCCACACCCAAATCCCTCGTGTAAGCCCTATAAACCACATGACTTGGGTTCATGTGAGCTTGATAGGTGATTGACATATGGAAAATGTATTATTGGCTTCGTATGACATGTACACTATTATTTGTTTAATGAATTAATTCCCAAAATACAGCTTGAATTAACGCATGACCAACATTTTATGTTATATTGGGCTTTAAATGTCTTTGGGCTTCTCGTGACTTTTTTGGGCCTCAACACTTCCCAAACTACCCCTAAGGGATGGGAAAAAGGGATTCATTTCCCATGTTTGATAATCCTGGGAAAGTAACCAAGAAATACAACTTTATTTCCTTTCACATGTTTGGTTTGTGTAGGAATGTGAAACAAAGTTTGTTTAATTTTTCAATTATAACCATACGAAATCAAATAAAAAAAGAATGCATTTAATGCTACATTATAATTCTAAATTGTTAATAGGGACAATATGATCATGAAAATGTGTATTTAATGTTAGCTCATTTTTCCAAAGCGAGGAAAACAAAACCCAAGGGTGTGGTGGGCTTCACTTTCCCCCTACTTTCCCATATGCAAGACAACGATTTCCCATGCCTGGACTTACCAAACATAGGAAAGCAATTGATTTCTTGTCCCCAAGCCTCCTTTCCCATGAACCAAACAAAGCCTAAGTTCACCTCAACCTCACATTACTTAAAAATAAAAACAATGTTGTCAATTGTGTAGCAGCATTATTTTATTATCATTATTAATTTTTTTAATTTTTTTTGATAATGAACTAGGAAGAAGGATGGATAAATGCCCTACTGGAGATTGTATTAGTAGACACATGAACAAAAGGAAACTAGAGGATCTTGTTACTTCAAAAAATCAAAACTATATGTCAATTTGATCCACCTAACAAATTAATATTTCTACCGTCTAATTCGATATTTATACAATAGAATTTTAGTTTCCAATTCCATATTTCAAAATGGGAAAAGAGGGTGGTAGTCATACTTTCCTAGTTTTTTTTTAAAAAATTCCAAACAATAGAGGGTCTCAATATCTTTTGATAAAACAAACTTCTTTTCAATAATGTTTGATAAAATAAAGGTGTAGAGGAGTTTGTGTTTTTCTAAAACTTAATATGAAGAGTGGTAGGGTGCGTGGGGTGTGTATAGATGTACTAGGGTTAAGTATTAAGTTGGATAACCTTTTGTCTTTTAATACAATAATAAAACTGTCAAATGCAAAATGTTAAATTTGAATTTGATGGCTTATGTGGCAATTTGAAACTTTGAAAAAAATTTAACTCCACCCAAAATACCAAACATCATATTATTTTATTATATTTTTAAAAGCAAATGAGGCCTATATAATGCATAGAGTTTTAAAAGAGAGTAAATTATAGTGGGGTCCATGACTAAAAAAATATTAAAATAATATTTAACATCAAGCTTTTTGATATATTATTTTTGACATATCTCTTTCGGCCTTCAAATTCATGTAGAATTTAACTATTCAGTTGGAGCAATTTTAACCTTCAATTTTTGTGAAGATAAATGTTGATGGTGCTGTCAATTTGCTGTTTGGCTTTGGGGGTTTGGGAGTTGTAATACGGGATAATATAGGTGATTTAATGATGTCTACCTATAAAGGTCTTCATGTCATGTTTTCTCCTAAAGCTCCTGAACTTTATGCAGCAATTTTGGGATTCCAGATTGCAAGTCAATTGGGACATCGTTATGTCATTTTGGAAATGGGTGCAAAGGAGATTATTATGAATCTTCAAACTTATGAGTAAAGCTGGTCGGTGGAGGGTGCTTTAGTAGATGAAGTCAGGGGCCTTTTTAGTCATTTTGCTCATATTTCTTGTCAATTTGCTCCTCGGGAGCATAACCAAGTTGCTCATCTATTGGCTAAGGAGGCGCTTCTGTCTAAGGACTTTCAAGTGTAGTTAGAGGATAGTCCTTTATGGATTTATGATGTTTTGGCCAATGGCAAATTATTTTCTTAATTTAATTTTCTACTGGTTGTGATGTAATGTTACTCTTTTTCCTTGACTGGAATTTCCTCTATTTGGAGGTTTTTAAAGGCAATATTTTAATTTGTTACATTACTGAAGTTCAATTTTCCTTTTGTACTATGACATTGTTGTTTTAATGAAGTTATCTCATTTTGATAAAATAAAATAAAATAAAGAAAAGTTTGAGTTTTAAATTGGAAAACTCTTATTTTATACCTAGGAAGGCAGAAGTTGTAGCCGCTTCGCTCTACTATCTCGCTTTCTCCCCTGGGCGTCACCATTCCCGAGAGAGAGAGAGAGAGAGAGAGTATGTTGAGAAATATTAGATTGAGGAGAGAACGCCTTCTCTACGAGAACAAGCGCAAGATTAGAGAAGCTCTGCAAGGTTACCCTTTTATCTTTGTTTTTCTGTTCAAGTTTTGTTTTAGGGTTAGTTGATTTTCTACTTAATCTAGGACACCTTTTGTTTTCTTGCAGAAGGAAATGAGCTTCGGAATATTAGATTGAGGAGAGAATATTTGTACAGCAAGAGATTAGAAGGCAAAGAAAGCCTTCTCTACGAGAATAAGCGCAAGATTAAAGAAGCTCTGCAAGGTTACCCTTTTATCTTTGTTTTTCTGTTCAAGTTTTGTTTTAGGGTCAGTTGATTTTCTACTTAATCTAGGACACCTTTTGTTTTCTTGCAGAGGTAAATGAGCTTCGGAATATTAGATTGAGGAGAGAATATTTGTACAGAAAGAGATTAGAAGGCAAAGAACGCCTTCTCTACGAGAATAAGCGCAAGATTAGAGAAGCTCTGCAAGGTTACCCTTTTATCTTTGTTTTTCTGTTCAAGTTTTGTTTTAGGGTTAGTTGATTCTCTACTTAATCTAGGACACCTTTTGTTTTCTTGCAGAGGGAAAACCTATTCCCACTGAGCTTCGGAATGAAGAGGCGGAGCTTCGTCGAGAAATCGATCTCGAAGATGAGAACACTGCTGGTGTATGAGCATATATGAATTCTTCTTTCTCATCTTTGGTTGTTTAGACCGCCAATGTATTTTTCTTGATGGTTCTGTTGGTTTTTAAAGAAGGAAAAAGGAAAACTGTGAGAAGAATGAATGGTTAAAGTTTATTTGATTTTCACATTACAGGTAAGGAAGTTGAAATTAAGAAATGAGGCTTAAGAGGCTAGATAGATTTGCATGTAGTTATGATGAGCCTGTACTAGTGCACTTCGAAATTGGCTGTGTACATGATATCATGGGCGATTCTAATTCTTTATTCATTTTTTTTTGACACCCGCAAATCCCCCAAACCCATGTTGCAGGCCCAGACTCGAAACCCGAAACTGGGGTCCTGCTACTGAACCCTATGATACAATCTTTAGGTGGAGTACTTCTGTGGTGCATCGGCTGCACCGATACACCCACTCACATGACAGGCACGTGATATTTTTTAAAAACAATGAGAACCGGCTGTTTTGGGTAACAGGTTAAAAGAAGGGAAAAAAAAACCACGCGCTCGTTCTTCAACTTGCTCTGAACTGTCGCTCGTCCTACTCCTCTGTATTGTGGAGCTGGATAGTCTCGACGGTGCAAACCGGTGGCAGAGGACGGGTCTGACTCGCTTGAATCGTCTCAGAGCTGCGTCGGCCTATCGGACCTGCGATCGTTGTGTCGTCGTGGGAAGATGCGTTAGAGTTGTTGGGTGGTGCTGCGTTCACGGCAGCAGCGGCGGCGGCTCTGATATTCGGCGTTCGTACGTCATCTACTCAACAAGATTGCCATCTTCTCCAATTCCTATTGCCCGTATGTTATTATCTCTCTATTGCTTGTTCATTTTGGCGTTCGTGATAAATTTAAGGTATTGGGACTGAAAATTCATAAAGCAATCAAATTGGAATTTGAGAATTGTGAGTTGGTCAATTTGATGATTATGAGAAATATTTAGAGTGTTCATGTTGAGGAAAATATGAATCCATCATCTCAAATGGGACCTTTTTACTAATTTATAGATTACTTTTCATTTTCATGGATTTATTGCATTATTTTCTAATTCTGGGAAATGAATTGGTGCGTTTCATCTACTAAATATTCAGCTTTCTGTTATTGAAATAGTTCGCAAGTTGAGTAGAAATGTTTAGAAAAAGAACTCTGTGCATGCCTGTGTGTGTGAATTTAAGTGATGTTGTAATGAGGGATTGTGTGCTGTTTTGTGGATTCTTCTTTGAGGGTCTCTTGCTTGGTGAGAATTGTAGAGACAGGGAAAGGGGAAGTGGGTAGACATAGCCAAACTCTCACCCAGAAGCAGCTCCTCATCACTTTCATGTGGTACAACAAAATTTCAAGCCAAAGCTTCACCATCAACGTTGGGGACAAAGACAATACCTCTTCACCATTCAAATTCAACTTCAATTCACATGCATCTATCTGGGAGATTTTAGTTCCCACGCATCTGGCTTCTCTTGGTTGTTTCTTTGTTTTTTCTCTCTTATTTTTTAATTTATTTAGAGCAACAAGTTTGGGTTTTGTGAATTTTTCTTCCTTCAATTTGTCCCTTGTCCTTTTTTTAAAATAAAAATTAATATGAGGTTCTCTAATCTATTAAATTAGATTTTTTTAATCGTAGCATAAGATTTCGTTTTATTGTAAAAAAATTCATTCATCTTAGTCATCAAAGAAAATAGAGCATTGAGATACCAATTAGAGAAGAAGAAGAAGAAGAAGAAAAGAGAGGTTGTGGTGAGGTTCAATCAGGGGTTTAGGTTTAATGGTGGTGGTGGGAAAGATGACGGGGCTACTGCTAGAGTTCTGGGTAATTTAGCTTTGGCTGTTGGATTGACTTATCTTTCATTTACTGGGCAGCTTGGTTGGATTTTGGATGCAATTGTTTCCATTTGGGTACTCTCTTTCATTTAGCAACTCATTTGGGGTTCTTCTCACAAATCTTAGTTCCTTTACATTTCTGAAAAAAACTGGTAGTTTTGTACTATTTTTGTGTCTAATATAATCATTTTTATTTTTGACTTTGATATCAGCATGTTGGATTATATCTCTAATGAAATTGATGCCTTTTCACATCCAGCTCCTTGCAATGCTTGTAGCAATTGTTGGTGTGGGTGCTTTTCTGTGGGCAAGGCAGGATATGGTTCAAGACAGTATAATCTATTTTTCTCTTGCTCACTTCTTAAAGCTCATAGTTTTCTTCAACTGTGGTATCAAACATCTATTGTTGCCTAGTGAAAACACAACCCAAGTTGTTGAGTGCGTTAATTTCCATTCTCTCAATTTGGTCATTCCCTCTACCAGTTTGGCACCTACAAGTGACTAGTAAAACCTTTTTAATTATTTATGTCAGGTTCAATTATTTTTAAAAAATATATTAGGTCTTACATGATGTTTTGGCATTTGTGGACGGTTAATTTATCAATCTACAGATCTTCTAGTGGATAGTGTACCGTGTACCGAAATGCTCTATGATTTTTTATTATTTGGAGTTGACAATTAAGTAATGTTGGCGTGCTCTTGATTTCAAAAAACTGTATCACATGTGCTATATAAACAGGTAATCTGGATTGGTGTTGGCTAGTTTCCATGGATAGGCATGTAGAAAACTATTGTGTTATAATGAGTTCATTCTTTCCCATGTGAGATGTATCAGATAAATGCATGATATGTATAGGATGTTTGGAAAAGGTTTGACTACGCAAGTGATACTCCTTCATGTAACAATTCACAAACACTTCATCCACATCTTGTAATCAAGTAATTTCAGAGTAACATCCTGAGGGTGATTTTCAATTGTGAAGTTTTATTTATTTCTTACTCTGATGTCTTCTGCTTTTAATGAACGACCATTGTTCTCATAAAGTGCCGTATAGTGAGGACTTGAGAAAATGGTTATGCACCATATGTTCCCATAAAGTGCCATATAGTAGGGATGGATTTCCCATAAAGGATTTCTTATACTGTGTTGCTCGTGATCTTCTAAGTGCTAGATAACTTAGTTCATTTTGAGTATTTTTATTGTGATTTAAATATCATGTTACAATGGATAGATTTTCTGGTTGTAATTTTGTATTTTCAATCATTGTATGTAATTATATTTATTTTAATTAGTTTGCAATTTCAATTTTCAATTTATTTTTTAATATATTTATTTTATTATTAGGTTTAGCTCGTTTTTGCTCCTAAAATCAGTTATGAAGCTTTGCAGAAGTGAATAAACATAAATTAACCAATGCCCTTTGGTTATGTTGGTTGTTGATTGATTGCAAATAAAACGGATTAAAACAGATGGAGGAAAGGGTAATTGTACACCGCTATCTAGTTTTTGTATCATGGGACGTGCAATTGCGTAGTCTCTTTAAAGCCTAACTGGAATAAAATTCATTTTTAATGACTTTTGTAAACCAGGATATGCAATTGCATACCATTTATGCAATAGTTGACCCATATATGCAATTATTACCATTTGTACAAACAAATTTCACTCTCTTGTTTTCAGGTTTTTGGAACTCAAATGGTTTTTCAAGTTCTTGGAACTCAAATGGTTTTTCAGGTTCTTATATTCGAAATTGATATTTAAATCATTACCCTTAACATGAATAGTGATGAATCCAATTTCTGCACCTCACAAAGGTAAGGCCAAGGATTAAAATATCGGGCCTCCAGTTACCAATATTTTGGGGAATATATCGTTATCGTTTTAGGTATCGGGAAAAAATCAACAAAATTAACAAATATAGGCATTGAAATACGTAATTTTGGTGTAAAATTTTCCTAAATGTTATGTACATTATCAATGAATGTATTGAACAAATAAAACTCAAAATTTATTGATAATATATATGATGAAATATAAGTGGTATGTAATGCGCGTTAATGAAAAGTTTGAAAATAAAATGTTGATTAGAATGAATGAATAAACCATGCATAAATCCATAGTTTGTTTAAAGATTGGATTACAATTTAGATAAGTGTCCATCTACATAAATGAAGTGCTCCTATTTAGTGGAGTTGGTTTCTAGTGCATATCCTTTGGTACAAGGCCTAGGTTGGAGTCTTAGTTATGTGAATATACTCGTAATTTTATTCTCTTTTTATTATAAGAACAAAATTTTAAATAGTTTTTAAAAAGTAGCACGTGAAAAATATAAGGGAAAAGATCCAATTAAATTAACAATAATATATATCATACCAATACGCTTTTTCCTTAAAAAATAATAATAATAATTTCTTCAACTCAAAACAAAACACCCATTCATGTATTCTTCTATCTCGTGAACTCTTATTTTTTTTCTTACCGAACAGACCAACATTTAAATTTATCAAATGAACGCAACATACTCAACGAACGCAATCTCTGCGTTTACGTGAAAAAATAGTGCGTTTGTTTGATAAAGTATTTTATGTTGTCCAATTTCTAGGGAACGCAAACTTTACTCAACGAACGCACTCCTTGCGTTCGCTTAAAAAATAGCCCGTTTGTTTGAAATAGTAAGTTATGGGGTCTATTTTCTCGGGAAACGGGTAACTTTACTCAATGAACACACCCCTTGCGTTCGCGTGAATAAATATCCCGTTTATTTGAAAAAGTAAGTTAGTGAGGTCCATTTTTCCGGGTAATGAGCAACTTTACTCAACGAACGTAATCCTTGTGTTCGCGTAAACCAATAGCCCGTTTATTTGAAAAAGTAAGTTAGTTGGGCCCATTTTTCAGTGGAACGAGCAACTTTACTCAACGAACGCAACCCCTACGTTCGTGTGAACAAATAGCCCGTTTGTTTGAAAAAATAAGTTTGTTTGGCCCATTTTCCCGGAAACGGGCAACTTTACTCAACGAACGCAAACCATTCCGTTCGCGTGAACAAATAGCCCATTTGTTTGAAAAAGTAAATTAGATTGCCCCATTTTTCTGGGAAATGGGTAACTTTACTCAACGAACGCAACCCCTGCGTTCGCATGAACAAATAGCCCGTTTGTTTGAAAAAGTAAATTAGTTGGGCTCAGTTTTCTGGGGAACGGGCAACTTTACTCAACGAACGCAACCAATTGCGTTCGCGTAAACCAATAGCCTGTTTGTTTGAAAAAGTAAGTTAGCTGGGTCTATTTTTCCGGGGAATGGGCAACTTTACTCAACGAACGCAACCCTTGCGTTTGCGCGAACAAATAGCCCATTTGTTTCAAAAAGTAAGTTAGCTGGGCCCATTTTCCAGGGAACGGGTAACTTTACTCAACGAACACAACCCCTACGTTCGCGTGAACAAATAGCCCGTTTGTTTGAAAAAGTAAATTAGTTGGGCTCATTTTTCTGGGGAACGGGCAACTTTACTCAACAAACGCAACTAATTGCGTTCGCGTGAACAAATAGCCCGTTTGTTTGAAAAAGTAAATTAGTTGGGTCTATTTTTCAGGGAACAAGCAACTTTACTCAACGAACGAAACCCTTGCGTTTGCGCGAACAAATAGCCCATTTGTTTGAAAAAGTAAGTTAGCTGGGCCCATTTTTCCAGGGAACGGGTAACTTTACTCAACGAACGCAATCCTTGCGTTTGCGTGAACAAATATCCCGTTTGATTGAAAAAGTAAGTTAGTTGGGCTCATTTTTCTTGGAAATGGGTAACTTTATTCAACGAACACAACCTCTACGTTCGCGTGAACAAATAGCCCGTTTGTTTGAAAAAGTAAATTAGTTGGGCTCATTTTTCTGGGGAACGGGCAACTTTACTCAACAAACGCAACTAATTGCGTTCGCGTGAACAAATAGCCCGTTTGTTTGAAAAAGTAAATTAGTTGGGTCTTATTTTCAGGGAACGAGCAACTTTACTCAACGAACGCAACCCTTGCGTTTGCACGAACAAATAGCCCATTTGTTTGAAAAAGTAAGTTAGCTGGGCCCATTTTTCCAGGGAACGGGTAACTTTACTCAACGAACGCAACCCTTGCGTTTGCGTGAATAAATATCCCGTTTGATTGAAAAAGTAAGTTAGTTGGGCTCATTTTTCTTGGAAATGGGTAACTTTACTCAACGAACACAACCCCTACGTTCGCGTGAACAAATAGCCCGTTTGTTTGAAAAAGTAAATTAGTTGGGCTCATTTTTCGGGGAACGGGCAACTTTACTCAACAAACGCAACTAATTGCATTCGCGTGAACAAATAGCCCGTTTATTTGAAAAAGTAAGTTAGTTGGGTCTATTTTTCCGAGGAACAGACAACTTTACTCAACGAACGCAACCCTTGGGTTTGCGCGAACAAATAGCCCATTTGTTTGAAAAAGTAAGTTAGCTAGGCCCATTTTTCCAGGGAACGGGTAACTTTACTCAACGAACGCAAAGTGGCTCTGATACTAAATTGCTAGGACCCGCCCCCGGAATTCCTCCGAACCCAGGACGAATCCTGTGAAAATTTCTGACATCTTACCGATGTCGGGCCCACTTACTAGGAATTAAGACTTTCTGCCGAAATTTCGATAGAGTCTCTCCTGAAAATTGGACTTTTCCCTAAATTCTTTCAGGAACGAGCAACTTTACTCAAGGAATGCCCCCTTTACGTTCGCTTAAACAAATAATTCGTTTGTTTGAAAAAGTGAGTTGATTGGGAAGCTTTCTTTTTATTGCCCGTTGACGGGCCCTTCGGCCTCCCCTTCTTTTCTTTATGTTATGACAAAAGCCTTTTATTACCGGCCTTCTTTTTTTCCGGGAATGAGAAACTTTACACAACGAACGCACCTCTTGCGTTCTCTTGAACAACCAACCCGTTTGTTTGAAAAAGTAAATTGGTTGGGTTGATTTTTCTGGGGAACATATAACTTTACTGAACGAACGCAACCCCCCTGGGCCCATTTTTCGGTTTGTGCAGAGTCACTCTTGCATTGCATCATTGTAGTGCAATTTCATGTGTGTTATGCAAACTCTACCCGCCTTGAGCAAACTCCACATAGCTTAAAAACCCAAAACTCAATTTTTCTTATTTTCGTTTGCGCACAGTCACTCTTACATTGCATCACCATCATGCAATTGCATGTCTGCAATGCAAACGCTGCCCGACTGTTGGCAAACTCTTCGGAGTGTAGACACAAAGCCCGTTTGTTTGAACGGGCAACTTTACTCAATAAACGCAACCGCTGCATTCGCGTGTACAAATAGCCTGTTTGTTTGAAAAAGTAAGTTAATTGGGTCTATTTTTCCAGAGAATGGGCAACTTTACTCAATGAGCGCAATCATTGCGTTTGCGTGAACATATAGCCCTTTTGTATTCCTTTCATAATGAACGCAAAATTTTACATAATTCAATTATGTTTAACGTATGAAATGACATTTGCCCTCATATTTAATGACAGATTAGATGAAATGTTAGGTAATTAAACGGCAAAGGAGTTATTGGCGATAAAGACAAATTCATATCCTTAATTTTATAATAAAAGGTCATGAGATAAATTGAAAATTGGGTGCAAGTTCAAGGACTAAATCCACATTTTAGCCATGTTTAGTGGTTTTTGTGGGCATATATCTCATATTTGATAGCACATGTGTGCAATTCTCAGTTTATAATATGCATATGCATATACCCTACGCAATTTCGTAACATCTGTTTGCAATTCTCATTTTACAATATGCAATTGCATATGTATGCAATTTCGTAACATCTATTTGCAATTCTTAATTTACAATATGCAATTGCATTCTGCACTCTGAATCCTTAGCCAGAGCAACCAATATATAGCAATTATGGCAATCATAGCAACCAATACCAATCATGAACATCACATTTGAACCATACACTTACAGATTTAGCAATACAATCTTTGAAATGGTAAGCTTCAATTAGAAACATAACTGTGCATCCAAAAGCTGGGTTTAGGGAGAGAGAGAGAGTATGAAAACATGAGTATACAATAACTTACATAACTCTAAACCTTTTTCATGATGAGCTTTCACTTACAAAAACACTTCAATTTAGACATATGAAAACTCTAAAATTGGGGTCCATTGAACTCCATTTCAGTGACAGATGTGTGCCATTGAACTCAATTGTTGTAACAATATATCAACTGGTTGGCTTGAACAAGGCCACCATCAGAGCATGCAATTACAGAGATGCTGAACCAAACAATACTCATGGTCTCACTGCTGCTGGATTGGTAGCCCACCCACACAAAACTCCCCAATTATTGGAAAGCTCACTAACACATCAATGGCTCCAAGTCCTTTGGAATGAGCCCTGGGAGAAAGAAGTAAAGCTCTCAATGACTCAAACATGAAAAAGAAAATAAAATGCTAGCTACTATCCCAACATTACCAAATATGGGAATGATATCTTCAATTTCTCTTTCCCTTGGAGAACACATGGGAATTGATTTCCCATAAACTCATTTACATGAACCAAATAGGGCCTAAGAATAAGGCCAAGTCCCAACCACAACATGGGATAAACAATCCAAGCCGAATATATGGTTTTTTGAAGGCTTTTTCATTTATAAAGATGGTTCTTTCAAAAAATTGAGTAATGAAACTCTACAGTTGTCCTGAAAGCATTCTGGCAGATGCCAAGGAAAAGGATACCTTTTTTTTCATGTTTTCTTTAAGTGAAACTGACATTAAAAATTATAACACCATAACCTTTGCAATCCCAGAAGTATTCCTAACGAAGAAATCCCAAAAAACAAAAACTTAAAATACATTTCAATACGATTTACCAATGGAATGACAACTACATAGAAGTAATTGATAACTGCTCAATGGTTGGAGTATAATTACCTCCAATTTCTGGCAAAGGCATAGAGACAGAAGAGGATGGCCTTCCAGCAACCAAGCTTCCTTCAATGTAAGAATAAGATCTACGGGTCTTCACGCAATTGAGTTTTAATTGATGTGAATATCCACCAAAGCTAATCCTCTTGTTTGGAAAAGTTGTTCCTTTGGTCCAAGTGGGCTGTTGAAGAGAACCCATCACTACAGCTCCACCACAAGCCTGCATCTTGGCTTCCAAATACTATGCCCGACGCACAAGCTCCTACAGATTTCACACAAAACTATGAGCGGTGAGCACAAGTTTAACATACAAACAATACGAACATACATAAATGCACACATGGGTATAGCAATTTATTTCTATAAACAAAAAACTATGCAAAGAGTTCAAAAAATTGTTTGGAAAGTAGTCATTCTCATACAAAATCACACACCCTACAGTTTTTGACTCCTTAAACTTCTTTTTCAAATGATTGGGGCTGAGAATTCGAAAGAGAAACGTCTTCCTAAGCAGAAGAAACACTTAGAATATATTGACGATCGCAGCTTTTAAACAGAAAGAATAATCTAATCAAGGGGTTAATAGTAAACTTACCCACTCTATCAGGTTTGCTGAGGATAGAGCTTCCTTTGCAATCTGGCGTTAGGAGCAAAGCTGACGATGGAACTCGACAGGGAAAACGGTGGGTTTAGTGTTAGGGTTTTTGTTCAACCAAAAAATAAAAGCACAGAGCATAATATCAGAACCCGTTGCATAAACCTTGCAGACATTTTCTTCTTTTCCAGTATGCCCATTATCAACTTCAAATCCATCACTTTGGTCACGTATGCCCAGAAGGTAGCCAAGGTCAAAATCAAGAATGCAATGCCCCAACGGAAGAGTAAAAACAGTGTGGACACAATCATAATCCTGGATCCTAACCACTTGAATAGTGCCAAATCAATGAAATTTTGTGAACTACCAGAATCTCAAACACATATGGGTGCCAAATCTTCTAAATTGAACCGATGGAAAAAGAAGACAACTAAGCAGGCAAACCTTGCGTGGATGGTGATTCCGGAATCGGCGATGTCCGATGACTGTTGCATCTCGGCGTCGCAGGGGTGAGACGCCCAGATTCTGATTTGGGACATAGATGAGGATTGGATTTTCAAGAGAGAGAGATCAATCGAGAGATAAGTAGCTCCAGTGCAGGCGAGGGCTTCTGCGCGTTCGTTTGAAGCTTTTTTCTTGTTTTTCTGAGTCACGTGTATATCACGTGATATTTAATAACAAAGGGCTCAGCAAGTCTTCAGGTCATTCAATCTCAGCCCTTTATTTTTAAAATGCAATACTGGCCCTTGGATAACGGCTGTACCTGTAAGCCGCCAAATGCACCACAGAATTTTCGCTTTAGGTGGCAGGAAACTCTAGAATAAACCTAGAATATGAGGGGAACTTTTTGTCTTGATGTACTAAACAGAAAGTAGGAAAGGTTAGTATTCTTCTATAATTTAAAATAAATACTCGAAATACTCAAAACACCCAACTGCCCTGTAATTTTTAGTTTTACATTTTATAATGTGGTCATTTCTTCACTGTTTTCATTTCTGAATCGTAGTCCCAAGGACACATATCGACGATGAGTATGCAAGTGCCAAGATTTTGATAACTACTTCCCGGAATCCAAGTGCTCCGCTCGTACAATTTGCAAAGGTTGACCTAGCCTCTTTCAATTTCTCTTGTTCATCTAGTTGCACTTTTGGTCTGAAAATTAAGACTTAGGTATGTTGGAAATTTTGGTGCTAGGGGTTTGTGAGATTGAGTCGGGAATGTTCGGCTCCTCAACCATCTTTTATATGAATGCAACAGTGAATTATTTCACAGTTCTATTTTTGATATGGACATTTAGTGTTTTGAAAATAATTTGTTCACCTTTTAAAATATGTTTTAGGGAACTAACTAGCTCTTAGTCTACTGGTGTTTCTCTTCCTAATGTTGGAAGAGATGCCAAGTTTGAATGCCCCCTCGCTGATTTATAAAAAAAACTATGTTGTATGGGGTGTTAATTTTCAAGACAACACGACACCAGTAACAAGAAATTAAGCATACTATGAAGTTAATAAATTAGGATGAATTATTATTTGCTTAACAAGAACTCATAATTGGCAAGACATGCTAACAAAAAAATCCACGTACCTTGTGTGGGGGTCTTTTTGTTCCAGGCAGCCTAACGAATGGGCTTGGGTTGCTGTGAGAAGAAAGCGAACAAAAAGGATTCTCCTGAAGCCTGAGTTCAAGAACCAGACTCCCAAAAGAATTTTTAAAAGACTTGCTGAAGCCTTGGAAAAATACTTTCAGGTTCTTTTCACCAACACCCAGAAGAACGCATGAATTTCATTAATGACTCAGCGTGAGGAGCTTGTGGCATGGGAGCTGAGCTTTTACAGGTTTAGCAATTTGAGAGAGAGAGAGAGACCAAAGCATGAGTCTTTTGCAGAAAAAACAGATTTTTAGAGTGGGAGAGGGGAGAATTAGGATGGCTTCTATCTTAGAACAGGGAGAGAGACGTTGGGAGTAGAAGATGGGGTAAATTCCAGTTAGCTTGACAAAGCTTGGTCAGGCTCTGAAATGGTGTGTGTTGCTGGGTAGAGGAAGCTCTGTTTTATAGGCGCTTGGAAATCCAATTTCGTCGATCCTCCATTCCCATTTTTCCTTTCCCTTTCTCCGATTACTCCCTTTCTTGTGCAAGATTATTGACCAGAGTGCCTGAATCAATGGCTTCTCATGGTTCCAAGGCTTTGTGTGGCTGAGTCTCTCCATGGGGGTAAAGCGCCACTTGCTTTTGCCTTTGATTTTTGAATTGGAGCTTACAGAGGAAAGGGAAGAATCGGCGAAGTCCTTTACCCAGTGGGTATTTCTGCTACGTCCGTGGATTTCCTATGGTCCTTACTATGCCTCTTGGTTGACCACATGGGAGCTCCTGGTATGGGTGGAGCTCGATGTTGGATTTTTCTAGGAGACGCTGGGCTGGGCTTTGAGGCTATTGGTGTTTTCTCTTCCAGCGGCCCACACACTTTCGTCCAGCGCTGGAAGTGGTTTTACTCGTTTTCGGGCATTCGAACTGTCATGGGCTTTCCTAAATGCTCCAGTAGCTTATGGGATGTCTTCCTAAGGTATTGGACCCTATTCTTCTCTCTCATGCTAACCCATGTATTTGGGCCCGAGGAATGGGCCTGAGTTTTAGCGCTCCCAAGTAGCCTAAAACTTCCATTCCTCAGTCCCTCAATGGGCCCTGTGAGTGCTCGTACCCATCCATGCCACACCCTTCTCAGCAAGCCCCCAGGATAATTATGTGGCTTGGGCCCACTTGAGTTTGTAGCATGGCATGATAGCATCGCGTGTTGCTTGTGCTTGCTTTTTATCGCACCCAAGGTATCGAATCAAATGACACCGGATGGGTTTATGAATGCAAACTTACGAAGTCGTTGCATTTTTGGCATGCTTGCTTGGCGTGATGCGTAACACATGACGCGTGCATGCGGGCCCTTCAATTTCCCATCATGCCCCAAGCGAGTCTCTTTTGTGATTAATTATTCTCGCTGGGCCGAGAATAAGCTTGGGCCTAACCTCTGGATTTTTGGGCCTCAACATTAGCCCCCTTGATTATTGGGGCCATGAGCAGATTTTGAGATGGGCCTAATAATCAAACCCAGCCCAAAAGTCAAATCAATGTCAGACGACATGACCTTCTCGTTTCCCGCGTGCGTGTGCCTCCTGCCATGATGGTCTTCCAGCTGCCTTTCACGTTTCCAGGTACGCTTCGTCTAAGTCCTTTTTCCTTTTATTTCTTCTTCTTCTTTCCTCTTTTCGTCTTTGGTTTCTTCTATCCGTGCGTGCGCACCCCAACTTTTCACTTTCATCTTTTGATTTTGTTGGTTCTTCCTCAAACCCAGGCTTGGGGACCTTCTGGGACAGGAAATTGCTGAAGGGCGTCCTCCATAACCGCCAGTTGGTTAAGTCAGAGAAACCGTTCCCAACTGTTGGGAGAGGCCACCGTTCCTCTTTAAAACCCTAATTTTTCGAGTTTTCTCTCCAATCCGCCAAGGACTAGGCTTAGCACGGTGATTTCCCAGAGCGAGGAGCGATTTTGGAGAGAGAATTGCAAGGCGGTCTACTTTTTCTTCGTCTCCAACAAGCCGCTGGAACAAACACCATAGAGGGCAGAGGTAAGCCTCGCTCCTTCATTTCTTTCCCCGTTTCTCTACCCTGTCACTTCTTTCTTCAATTGCTGTTGCTGTTTGCTTGCTCGATCCCCCTTTTTCTTTACCCAAGTCTGGATTTTGAGATGTGCACCATCAATTAGTGATTTTAAGCATGCTTCAAGCGTCAATTTGTTTTTCTTTCATCGAGTAGCCTTCCTTTTGGGTGAAATTTGCATTGGCTTGATTCTTCTACAAGCGTGATGTTGGCATGAAATTGTAAGAATGGTGGGGATGTGCATATGCGCGTGCGTGCTTTCTTTTGTCCCCTGTTTTCGATATAGTGAGAATTTGGGTCTTCAGGCTATTCGTGAAGGTGCTGGAACTTACGCATTTTTTTTTTTTTTCTTGCAGAGATCTCTGCGACTCAATGGCCCTTATCACAGCATCTACCGATCTTCCGCCAATCATGGTGGACCACTTGTATTCGATGGATGATGGTCTCAAAGCGGGAGGGCCCCTCTTGCCCCTCGAGAAAGCTTGCGAGAATCCCTGTCGTTGGCGATGAGCCACTGCTCGAGACCGCCCCCGTAGTTGACCCTACTTCCGTGTCCAGGTGCTGTATTGAGAAAGGCCTATTCCCAGCCGTCCCCTTATTCTTTCTGCACCCTTGCGGCATCGAGGTAAAAGCTGGTCAAGAATGGGTTGATCGTGAGCTGCTGGATCCATCTACTTGCGATATTTTACGACGGGCGCAAGTTATTGACGCCATTTTCTTGTCCAAGCTGTGGGATATCCATATCGAAGCAAAGATGCTTCGTCATGTGGTCCGGAGGTGGAACAAAGCTACTCACACCTTTGTATGCTCGTGGGGAGAGTTTACTCCGACTCTTGAGGACGTATCCAACATAATTCGCCTCCCCGTCTGTGGTAATCGGAGTCCTTTTGATATTGCTCTTACTCCGGCAGAGATAGACATTCTTGCAGTCCTGCGAAAGGGCGCTCCTACCTCTCCCAGCACCTCGCTCCGCTTCAGCAACTGGATACAGTACTTTGGTAATGTGGATAGGCGGGGACCTTGGCGGTTAGCTGCGTTTGTATCACTGTGGCTTGGGCGATTCGTGCTCTGTGACTTTTCCCATGACTGCCTTCATGAGCGCGTATTTCCTTTGGCCTTAGCTATTGCTCGTGGCGACTCAATCCCCTTAGCCCCCTTGTTCCTAGGGCACTTGTACGAGTTGCTCGATCAGTGCCAGATTTTAGAGAAGAATGCATCTGGAACCATGGGCGTAGAGACTCTTCTGAATTCCGGCTTTTTGCAAGTGTTTTTGTGGGAACACCTCAAGGGGCTGGATGTGTGCCCACTCCCTTATCCACATGCCCTGCGATCTGCTGATATGGCCAATGGTTCTTTCATGCCAGGTAGTCTCCCTCTTGTCTGCAGGTGGTTTAAGCGAATGAGAGGAAAGGCCAAAATGTTTTAAGGCTGCTGGATGATATTCAGCGGAGACCTTCACTTTCGTGCCCTTTTATGCCGACGTTGACGACATTGTTGAGGTTCCGGCAGTGATGTCTCAGGCTGCAAGTTTCAGAAGATACTCCTTGCTGAATGCTGCATGCCTTCCACTGCCCACTTTAGGCGACAACCGCTCGGAAGACTCCGTGACTTACTCACCCCCCGGGTCAGACGGCAGCTTGGACTTAACCAGGGCGTGCCAAACGATCCCAACCATGGTGACCCCCTCCTACTCCACAGGGTATTTTGGAGCAGCTGCCACATTCCGGACAGACGGCGTCAGGCCCCTTTCTCAGCCGGCAAGAGAAGAATTGTCAGTTCTCACCTGGATATCGAGCCTCCTGGAACCGCTGCCTTGTTTCCATGCGCGAGTTCCAATCTTCCCCTTGTGACATATTGCTTCCGACTACTGCTCGCCTTGCTGGTCTAGTATTGGAAGAGAAAGCAATCCCCTTAAGCGTGAAGCGCAACCTACCATTTATTTCCAAAAGTGGCGACATTGTCGGGGAGTTCTCCAAGTCAAAGCAAAAACGGGGAGCACAGAGCCCCTGCAGACCCTGGAAAAAGGGCAACACCGACGTCAAGTGAACAGAAGCAGGAGGAGAAGCCAAGCGCGAAGAAGGAGCAGACCGCAAGTAAACCTAAAAGGTTCATTCCAAAGGTGGCATCGAGTGGCCCTCCCCAAACTAAGGAAGTAACTCCACCAGCACGTTCACAGCCCTCAAAACCTGCTGCATCCGAGAGCCAGGGCCGTCCTGGCAAGGCGCTGGAAACCACTCCTCTTTGCAGTAAGTGCTAACCACTTTCCCTCTCGCCTGCCTTGCCTTCTTCTCCTTTTTCTTATTCATTTATTCATCTAACGTCCCCTCTTTTCTTTTCCTAAGAAAAAATGGGCACCACCCCGAAGAGGAAAAGAGGCGAAGCGGCTCCTGTGAGTCCCGATGTGGCTCCAAAACGTCGTAGCATGCGTATCCTACATGCTGTTGCGTAGATTCAGCTTCACCAAAATGGATTCAGCTGCATCCTCAACTTGTGATACTCGCAAGTGCACGAGCCGTTCGGTAGTATAGCATATGTAAGTGCGAGGTCGATCCCACGAGGATTGGTGATTGAATGATCCAATTCATTTCCCTACAAAAAAACAGAAATGGAAAAGGAAATAACTCAAGCAAATAAGTTCCCAAGTTCAATTAGATTAACGGATTGATTCTAGCTAAAGTATGATTAGGCCATGGTGTCTGGTTCTAACCTTGTGTTCCTAATTCCCTAATTTGATCATTTGTTGTCTAACCTAAAACTAAGCATTAGGAACCCATTAAGCATAGAAGAACAATTTAAACAACCAAGCATGTATCTAATCCCTGTTGTCGAATGTCCATACATACTCTTCCTATTCATAGTTCAATTCGAATTAAAGCATGGTGTCTACTCTTAATTCAAACCAAGATAGCTAACATGCAAGTCTAAATGGTGATCAATCATTCAAACTAGCATATTAACTTATAAGCATAATGAATAAGAACAAAAGCCATAACTGAAACTTGGAAACTAATTAAACTTGAATACTTAAGAAAGAATGTACATTACAAATAAAATTAAAGAAGAACTTGAAAACTTGAAGAAAAATTCAGTAAACTCATTTTATTACAACAATTGAAAACTTGAAAGGAAACTAAGAGAATTTGAGGGAGAGAAGGGAAGGGAGCTCTAGAGAAGTGTTTGAGAGCTCCCCCCTTGGGGTGTGATTACAAGCTTAGAGAACTTCCCTATTTATAGGCCTAGGGGAAGTGAAAATCTGAATTATACAATTGAATTTTCTAAACACACTAACTTCAACACTTAATTCACCTAACACACTATTGCATTTGAAAACAATTCCTCTTGTCTTTAGGCTTAGTGTTGCAACTCCCACTTCATCATCTTTTGGCTCATTTGGCTGCTGCAAAATTCCACTCAAATATAGGTATTGAATATGCTTCACCAAACTTTCCCACAATCAACAACACTTCATCATGCATATGTCATGCATGACAATGCATTGCAGCCAGCTTGTGGGCTCGTTTTGGGCTTGTGGCTTCATTATGAAAAATATGGAAAAATATGGATCTTGAAGCTCTTTGTCTTATCTTTCCAAGCATATGCAGCCCAACTCAAGGAAAAATCAGGAAGGCCTTCAAATGTGATATTTGGCCCAGTAACGCAGATGCTGCCGAATTTGACCTTAAGTTGCCAAAACATGTATAACTTTCTCTAGAAGACTCGGAATCATGAACTGTAAAATTCTACAGAAAATAGACTTCCGTAGATTTCCAATGATGTATGGCTCATTATCTGGTTCTTCTTGAGCAAGTACAGTCCAATCCGTGAAGTTGACTGATTTGCAGACACCGTTTTGAGCTAACTTGTCTCCAAAATGCAATTAGTGAGTCTCAAGCTTATAACACTGAAACAAACACAAAACTTATTAAAAGCACAAGTTTAACTCAAAAACATAACCAAATCATAAGTTAGAAGGGTACAAAATGATATGTAAATATGCACCGATTACATGCACGGTTTACTAGGGCTCGCACAAGCGGTAGCGAGGCTTCCGAGATGAGGCTGTGGTGACCATCGACGACGATAGTGATGGCAATGATGCCATCGAGACTGAGGCTAATGTTGCTGAGCAAGTGGATGTGCGTGGGGTTGGCGGCACTTGCGAGGATTTTGGTGAGGGCGACTACCACGATCATGTTGAAGGACGCATTTGCGCACTCCAGTAGCTACCCAGAAGAGCAGGGTGGCTCAGATGCTTTTACTCGTAGTAGTGTGTGTCGCACCAATATTGAATCGGTACATCTCCCGCCTTGTTTTGCTTTTATTTCCTTGTTCCAAGAGCCGTTTATTTACCCTTTGCTTTTACTTTGCAGATTGTCGACGTTCCTGATGACTCACACCTTGCTCGCTCGCTAAACTTCGTTCTCCAGAGAGTACCCAAGAGGTACCCATCGTTTGCTCTGCTTACATATTCTTTTTCCCACTTCCCATTTTTCTTCAGGCAATACTTCTTTTGCCTCCCAATTATGCACGTGACATGGCTCGTTAAATGCCTCATACTTACCTTGCATACTCCTCTTTTTTTTTTTTTTTTTTTAGGTTGGGCATGTTGCTCGTGGTATGGAAATTGTGCCTGTGGTGCCTCCTTCTTCCAGCACATTCGACTCATTGGTTGAAGCGGCCTTTGCCGAGTCTTCTTCAACCATAGTACCAGCAGGCTCTCTAGACAAGGCATCTATGTCCCCAGTCGCGAGCCCATTGTCGCCTATCATTCAGCACCTCCTTCGAAGGAACCTAGAGCCCGACCTTTCACCCACTCTTCCAGCAGCTTTCCGGAGTAAGACATTTACTTTTTGTGGTACACTGCCCGCTTCATCCCACATTCAACCGCTTCTCCGGATACCAGGCTCGAGCTCTCCAGCGCCTCTTCCGTTGGTTCCATTTGATAGCATTATTACTGATGGGGAGGCCTTGGCTAAGGATATTGCTACGGAGATTATTCCTCAGGGCACTTATCTAACACATCTTGGCAAGAACGGGAACGGTCCTTTATTGCATTTAGGGCCTTCTTTGATAGTGGAGCCCAGGTCCTTCGATCTGCAGATGAGCTGCTGCCGCTTTGTCACCGATTTAATGGCTATGTAATGTTTCGGGGAGCTCTTGTTTATCCCAGGAGACGGTTACGGCTTTAGAGAAATTCATAGACAAATACGGAGACTTTATGGATAGTACCAGCATCACCTCCTCCTTTTCGCGGTGCGCTACCTTCCGGACTCTTGGCCAAGTGCTTCATGGAATGGATACCATGCGATTGCTGGATATTATGGACCACAGACTCCTTCTGCGCGGGATGCAATTTGTGAGGCCATGACCTTGGGCTTTCGGGTAGATTTCCTTCTGAACTTGGTGCGAGACTTGGCACGTGCTGTTTTCGGGGCACGGGCTGTTCATAGCATGGAGTTGTCTTCCAGCCCTAACGAAATAAGAGCAGTGGCAGAGGCCTTGAGTCTTAAGCAACGGGAACTGCACACCCTCCTTCTCGCCCAAGGCGTTTCCGCTGACGGGGCTGGCTGCGTGGCAGAGGCAATAACCAGATCCTCCTGCAAGGCTTCTGTTGTCCTTTTTTAGCTGCATCTTGATGGTTTTGAGGTTCAGGACTCTTCATCCATTCTTATTCACGCCCCCTCCCTTTTTTTTTTTTTTTTCATCCAGTGTCTATCTACTTCTCCTAACATTCACTCTTGCCTCGTCTTGCAGGTTATCATTTTTGCTTGGCGTGGAATCGACTGGCCCGACATTTTGAAGAACACATTAGCTCTAGCTTGTATAATTTAGCTTTGCCTGGGCCGTAATTCCTTTAGATGTCCTAACACCCTACCTGTGAAATCCTTGTATTGTAACGCCTTGTGATCCAGCTGCTGGAACCTACGTTTTATTTTCTTTTGGATGCTGGAGACACATTGTAACCTCTGTTTGGTATATATATATGCTGCCTGGTTGGTGGAACTTGTGCTTGCGAATCGTTTGAGATTTTCTCGCAGGTTGGATATCTTTAAAACAGAGTATATGCCACCCAAAATTTCGGTATAATTCCCAAATTTTATTTGCATGGCGTGCCTACCTACTAAGCCTGAAAAAACATCTTCTTGTCATGCCATGAATGGACCAGACATGATTCTCACCGTGATTTTTGTAAAATTCACAGATATCTCACATATCCTGATTGCTTGGCGAAAGAGAATCACGACTTCGTTGTTCCAACGTCTCGAGAATGCATGTCTTTTTGCAATGGCTTGGCTTCGCATACTGATGTTATTTTGCTTGGGCTTGATAGTTCGGGATCCCATCCAAGTGGCTTTGCTTGGCATGTTTTACTGCTAAGTAGCATTTTATTTTATTTTATGTACATATATATAGTGTTTGGTGCAAAGCAAGTTTGGGATACATAAAGTAATATTTCAGAGGCAGATTTTTTTTCAAAATACTCATTCGTTTTCATTGCAAAGCTCATGCTACCATAGTGGTGCATCATACAAGAATTTTCCAAAATACCAAGTGAAATCATAGAAGGAGTTCATATTTAAAACAGAAGGAAATACGATAATAAAAAGTGCTGGGCATGAAACGAACTTAGCAGGAGTAGGGCTTGAGCCACTTCCCGTTGATGGGATCCGTTCAGCGTGCCTTCTTTGACGGAGACCAAGCGATAATAGCCGCTGATGTAGACTTCTTTGACTGCGAATGGTCCTTCCCACTGCGGGGCAAACTTGGAAGGTCCTGATATTTGTCTTCTTACATGTTCAACGACTTTTAGCACGAGGTCTCCTTGCTTGAAGGCTTGCGGCTTGACTGCTCTGTTGTAAGCTTGGGCAATGGTTTTGTGGTAAAGCGCTGCTCTTCTTTCGGCTTCAGCTCTCTTTTCATCGACAGCTTCGAGGTCTAATGGGCGCCAATCCGAGCATGACTTCATATCCCATTCGAGATCATTGATAGCCGATACTCTGGTCGTGGGGATGGTGATTTCTACGGGTGAAATGGCATCAGACCCATACACAAGAGAATAAGGTGAAAAACCTGTAGCGCTTCTTGGAGAGGTGCGGTAAGCCCACAAGGCATCCGGCAGGTGGACACTCCAACCTCCTTCGTACTCGTACACCATTTTGCTCAAAATCCTCAATATGGTTTTGTTTGTAGCCTCAGCTTGACCATTTCCCTGCGGGTAATAAGGTGTGGAGCGGCGATGCTTGATACCATAGCCAGCTGAGCGTTGAGCTCACTTGTTTGTTAACGAAAGGGGTGCCATTGTCAGTGACCATTTTGTATGGAATTCCAAACCTGCACACGATGTATTCCCGAATAAAATTTGAAATAGCAGCTCCCGTGGCCTTTCGAAGAGGGATTGCTTCAACCCACTTCGTGAAGTATTCCGTGGCAAGTGAGAATCCATATGTAACCGTCGGAAGGAGGGTGGATCGTTCCAATTAAGTCAAGCCCCCAAGTATGAAAAGGCCAAGGAGTGCGCATGTCCTGTAGCAATGTGGGAGGCTTGTGACTCAAATTAGCATGAATTTAGCATGTGTGGCATTTTTTGACGAAGTCATGTGCATCTTTCTTCATGGTAGGCCAATAATACCCAACACTCAGGAGCTGCCCGGTGAAGCCTCTTCATTCCCTGGTGCTCTCCACACTCTCCAGCATGCATTTCTTGCATAACCTGACGTGCCTCCCTGATTCTCCCAGACATCTCAATGGTTCGCCATTAAACCCCTTACGGTAAAGCGTCGACCCATCCACGAAATACCTCTTTACTGTCTTCTTGAGCTTGTAGGCTAGCTTGGGATTGGTTGGTAGAGTCCTTTCGACAAAAAATGCTAAGTAAGGAGCTCTCCAATCTTCTAGAATGAAACGGTGAAAGATTCTTCGGTGGAGGGTACTGTAGAACACATGGGGCAATTGGATTGGATTTCAACCGCTTGTTTCTTCATCTCTGGCCAGTAGTAGCCCTTGCGTTGCAGACGTCGATACAAACTGATCACTGGCTCCAAGCTGCAGGTGGCGTCATGAACCTCTTGCAGCCTTCTTTGTGCTTCTGTGATTCCTATACACCGAGTCAAAATACCCCCTGGAAGGCGTCTGTAGAGCTCTCCAAAGATGATCGTGTAATCTTTTAATTCCTTGATGTCGCCTCCCCTACCTATCTTCTCCTTCACAGCTTTCCTCCAATCATCCTCTACTTCCGGCAGCTCCCCTGGAACATCGCTTCGACTATGGGCACATCCCGCTTTATCACAGGTAATATTAGGCTGCTCTTGGACAAACGAGAGCTTTGACCCCAATGTAGCAAGAGCATCAGCATACCTATTGGTGACTCCGGGAATGTGCTCCATCACGACTTGCTTGAAAGAATTAATGATTTTTTCGGCTGTTGTACGATACGGTGCCAATGTCGCCTCCTTCACAGCAAAATTTCCTTGTAATTGACTTAGCACCAGGTTTGAATCCCCAATAATATTGATTTTCTCTACACCCATCTCTCTTGCTGCAGACATCCCCATAATAAAAGCTTCATATTCCGCCGTGTTGTTTGTGCATGGGAAATTTAGCTTAAACGAGAGGTCTGTAGCTTGTCCCCTAGGATTAATGAGTACCACACCTGCTCCTCCACCTTTCGACGTAGAAGACCCGTCAAAGTAGAGGGTCCAGGGTTCCTCCTCCGTAACAACAGCAGCTACTTCCGGCAGCTCCCCAGAACCTCCTCAGAAAGAGTTGATTCTTCTTTTTCAGGAAATAGGGCCAGCATGTCAATTACAGCCTGTCCTTTGATGACTTTAAGAGTTGTGCACGTGATATCGAACTCGGACAGTTGTAGCAACCAACGTGCAAGACGTCCCGATAGCACTGGCATCGTGAGCAAGTACCTTACGGGGTCAGACTTTACCATGAGCTGCAGCTTGTGAGCAAGGAAGTAATGTCGAGGGCGTTGCGCAGCATAGACAAGGGCAAGTCACAAGAGCTCGGTTTTTGGGTATCTTGTTTCAGCACCTCTCAATTGTCTACTCACATAATAAATGGGACTCTCGTCTCCTTCATGATCATCCTGGGCAAGTAAGGCCCCAACCGCTGCGTTTGTTGCAGCTAGATAAAGCTTGAGAGGAAGTCCGGGAATAGGCGCTCTCATGGTGGGCAGCTTGGTGATTATTTGTTGTACCTTCAAGTAGGCTTCCTGGCACTCCCTGCTCCATACATACGGCTTGCCCTTCTTGAGTAAAGGAGTAAAAGTACTCATTGTGGCAGCGAGGCCGGGGATGAAGCGTCGAATGTACGACAGTCTCCCCATGAAACTCTTTAATTCTTTTGGGCTCTTAGGCGGTGCGAGAGAGTTTATGGCTCTAGTCTTTTCAGGATCCACATCTATGCCGCGCTGGTGCACCTGGAACCCCAAGAATTTTCCGAATGAAACCCCAAATGCGCACTTCTTCGGATTCATCTTCAATCCATAGAGCTGACACCTTTCCAGCACCTTCCTCAGAACTTCCCGATGACCCTCTCTGGTTTTTGACTTTACCACGAGATCATCCACATAATCTTCCACCTCTCTTCCCATCATGTCGTGGAACACAGCTGTCATAGCCCTTTGGTAAGTGGCTCCGGCATTTTTAAGACCAAATGGCATGACTGTGTAGTAGAAATTCCCATATGGTGTTCGAAAGGCTGTCTTCTCAGCATCTTGGAGGGGACATTTTAATCTGATTGTATCCGCTAAATCCGTCCATAAATGACAGCAAGCCTTGCCCTGAGGTTGAGTCAATTAAGATATCCATATTGGGCAGCGGGAATTCATCCTTTGGGCAGGCTCGATTGAGGTCTCGGTAGTCCGTGCACACCCTGATTACACCAGACCTCTTCTTTACGGGAACAATATTTGCTAGCCATGTCGGATGCTTGATTGGTTTGATGAACCCAACGGCCAGCAGCTTCTCAATCTCTACCTTAATTTGCATTTCAATTTCAGGATGAAAATTCCTTCTTGGCTGCACGACAGGCTTTGCACCAAGCTCAATATTCAGAGTGTGGCTGACTAAGTTTGGATCTAGACCGGGCATTTCCTCGTAGCTCCAAGCGAACACATCTCGGAACTCCTTCAATAATAACACCAAAGCTTCCTTTTCTTCCCTCGCCAAGTGAACGCTGATGGAGATAGGCCTTTGGACTGAGGGATCATCGCCCAAATTGATTGTTTCCAGCTGCTCAGCTACGGCGTCGATCCATCTTGCATGTGTCTAGGTGCTACCATTGGCTCCTGGAAAGCACATGGCGTGGATTTCTTGTCATCTGAACTGTTATGGCTGTTTGTTTGCAGGGCTTCTTCTCCATACTCGGGGCTTTCCCGTAGGATACGGTTAAGCCCCCAATCCCATCATAAGCGGTACACGGTGCGTCCATCTGGGAGGGTCACCTTCGAGCATTGAAGACGATCATAGGCTTGGTTGTTGACTTCTGAGTGTCTCTTTCTTTCTCGATCAACGATGGTGATGAGTTCTTCGTTGCTTAAATCACGAATTTCAGTCCATGACGGTAGGTAGGTTCGAAATCCTTAGATGGGCTGCTTCCAGCACCTGTGCATTTCTGTGTAAAATTCTACCTCGGAGTAGTGAGCTTCATTTTTGTTGAACGGTGCTTGATTTCCAGGTATGCGAAGTGGTCTCAGCCCCATCCTTCCTTTCACGCATTGATGGTAAGTGGAGACTATGAGCTTATGCTTGTTGAGCCATGGCCTTCCGAGTAAAGCATGGTAAGCCACATCTACATCCACCACATAGAACTTGGTAAGTGATTTGATTGGCCCCACCTTCAGGTTTACTTGCATGTACCCGACTGTGACCTCACTCTTATTTTTGAAACCGCTGATGCTTGTTTGGGATTGCACGATTTTGGATAATGGAATACCAGCTGCCGTAAGCCGAGCAGAGGCAATATGTTGACAAAGGAACCTTTGTCCACCAAAGCCCTTCTTATAAACACATCGTTGATTTGTCCCTCCAAGTAAAGTGGTCTTCTATGATCCGGATATGGAACTTCCATGTCTTCATCCGTGAAAACGATGGCATTGTCATTTCCCAAAAGTGACCTTTGTGGTTGAGCAGCAAAGCAATGAGGATTCGACTCCGCAGAGATGTTCATGAGAGCTACGACAGCTGCTTCTCTTGCTTGAGGCCCAAGACCGAGTTGGTCAAAGAGCGACTTGAATTTTGGATTCCTTTGGAGGACTTGCAAGGCTGTGGGTCCCTGCTTCAGACCTAGATAACGCTCCATTACGCTTGTTTCGGCTTCCGTAAGGTTGTGAAAAGTCAGCAGCTCTTTCCTCCTCTGAAGCCCCCAAGTAGCATTCTTCGGCACGTCATCGGAAATACTTCATCACCTGTGCTATCATTCCATCCATCAGCGAGGGGCCATGGGGTATTATAGCTTGAAGGCTTCGAATATTTGCACCAATAAGCTTCCTCCATATTCCCACAAGGCTCCCAAACAGCCTCGGGTGGCTTTGGGTCATTCTTCCATGGGTTGCATTCTTCATCATCGTCGAGCAAGTCATCGGAACATGTGATAACAGCAGCTACCTCCTTTCCCCTCCGTTTTGGCAAGGGATCTTCATCAATAGTTTGCTTTCTAGAGGGAAGCTCGAGAACTCCCTCATGTATTTTGGCATGCAAGATCCTCCTTAAACTCTGACAAGCTGTGGTTGGGTGCCCCACAAATTGGTGGTAACGGAGGTATCTAGGATCATTTTTCTCTTCTCGGGTAGGAATTTTGTAAGGCCTGAGAGGTTTGATTGCACCATCCGCAATCATCGTATCAAGGATAGCATGGAACTCCTCGTCCTTGCATGGCAATGGTGGATATGTCTCCCTATCCTTCCGCTTGCGAGAGTTGTAGTCACCGGACGGCTTGTCATCTATGGCTAGCGTCCGGTGCACCTCATTTCTTTCATTCCTCCAAGTTCTTTGTCCCGTGGGTTTGACAGACATGCTCGTTTTTCTCACTGCTTCCAGCAGGTTAGAAAATTGGCTAATGCCAATATTTTCAAGATAGACCCTATAATCTGCCACAATGTTGCTGATGCAAATTTCAACGAGCGCTTCCTCCTCCTTCTCATCATAGCAGTCTAGGGCTAGGTCCCGAAACCTACGCACAAAATCCACAGGATCATCTCCATGCTTTTGACGGGTATTGTTGAGCTGAGTAGTAGTGACTCTCTCCTCGTGCTGGAAATATTTTTTGCAGAACCTGCTTGCCAAATCTTCCCACGAGCGAACGGAGCCTGGTGCTAAAGTGGTGTACCATGTGTAAGCACGGTCGGTGAGACTTTTTGAAAACTCTCGGAGCCGAAGATTATAATCGCCAGCATGTGGCCCCAGAGCATCGATGAAGCGATTGACGTGTTCCTTTGGACTTCCTTTTCTCCCATCAAAAAGAACAAAGCTTGGTGCCTCGTAGCCTTTAGGGTATGGCTGCTGGAGTAAGCTCGAGGGATATGGTGGCTGAGGGATGTACTTCCAATCTTCTTGACTTCGATTAAGCTCTCTTTCCAGCATGGCAACGACATCTTCCTGAGTAACAAAAGATGGTCCCTTCTATTCAGATCCCTTCCAGGCGGCGGCAGGAGACTCCTCCTGCGGGTGTCCATTATTTTCTTCAGTTGGCTAGAGACAGATCCCTTCAGTTCCTTGATGGTATCCATCATCTCCCTTTGAGTTTCCCCCATAGCCCGGACGACGACTGTAATGAGGTCTGTGAGGGTGAAAGCTCCATCACTTGCACGTTCTTGCTCCCTAGAAGAGGCATTCTGTCGTGATTCGGAATCACCATGGTCGAGCCCATCTTTGGAAGCCATGGTATTGCTTCTGGTCTTCTTCTTCGGAGGCATCTGTGGAAATGGAGTCTGGTCCCAGTGAAGTCGCCAATTTATGTGGGGGTCTTTTTGTTCCAGCAGCCTAACGAATGGGCTTGGGATGCTGTGAGAAGAAAGCGAACAAAAAGGATCCTCCTGAAGCCTCGAGTTCAAGAACCAGGACTCCCAAAAGAATTTTTAAAAGACTTGCTGAAGCCTTGGAAAAATACTTTCAGGTTCTTTTCACCAACACCCAGAAGAACGCATGAATTTCATTAATGACTCAGCTTGAGGAGCTTGTGGCATGGGAGCTGAGCTTTTCAGGTTTAGCAATTTGGAGAGAGAGAGAGAGACCAAAGCATGAGTCTTTTGCAGAAAAAACAGATTTTTAGAGTGGGAGAGGGGAGAATTAGGATGGCTTCTATCTTACAACATGGAGAGAGACGTTGGGAGTAGAAGATGGGGTAAATTCCAGTTAGCTTGACAAAGCTTGGTCAGGCTCTGAAATGGTGTGTGTTGCTGGGTAAAGGAAGCTCTGTTTTATAGGCGCTTGGAAATCCAATTTCGTCGATCCTCTATTCCCACTTTTCCTTTCCCTTTCTCCGATTACTCCCTTTCTTGTGCAAGATTATTGACCAGAGTGCCTGAATCAATGGCTTCTCATGGTTCCAAGGCTTTGTGTGGCTGAGTCTCTCCATGGGGGTAAAGCGCCACTTGCTTTTGCCTTTGATTTTTGAATTGGAACTTACAGAGGAAAGGGAAGAATCGGCGAAGTCCTTTACCCAGTGGGTATTTCTGCTACGTCCGTGGATTTCCTATGGTCCTTACTATGCCTCTTGGTTGACCACATGGGAGCTCTGGTATGGGTGGAGCTCGATGTTGGATTTTTCTAGGAGACGCTGGGCTGGGCTTTGAGGCTATTGGTGTTTTCTCTTCCAGCGGCCCACACACTTTCGTCCAGCGCTCTAAGTGGTTTTACTCGTTTTCGGGCATTCGAACTGTCATGGGCTTTCCTAAATGCTACAGTAGCTTATGGGATGTCTTCCTAAGGTATTGGACCCTATTCTTCTCTCTCATGCTAACCCATGTATTTGGGCCCGAGGGATGGGCCTGAGTTTTAGCGCTCCCAAGTAGCCTAAAACTTCCATTCCTCAGTCCCTCAATGGGCCCTGTGAGTGCTCGTACCCATCCATGCCACACCCTTCTCAGCAAGCCCCGGATAATTATGTGGCTTGGGCCCACTTGAGTTTGTAGCATGGCATGATAGCATCGCGTGTTGCTTGTGCTTGCTTTTTATCGCACCCAGGTATCGAATCAAATGACACCGGATGGGTTTATGAATGCAAACTTACGAAGTCGTTGCATTTTTGGCATGCTTGCTTGGCGTGATGCGTAACACATGGCGCGTGCATGCGGGCCCTTCAATTTCCCATCATGCCCCAAGCGAGTCTCTTTTGTGATTAATTATTCGCTGCTGGGCCGAGAATAAGCTTGGGCCTAACCTCTGGATTTTTGGGCCTCAACATTAGCCCCCTTGATTATTGGGGCCATGAGCAGATTTTGAGATGGGCCTAATAATCAAACCCAGCCCAAAAGTCAAATCAATGTCAGACGACATGACCTTCTCGTTTCCCGCGTGCGTGTGCTGCTGCTATGATGGTCTTCCAGCAGCCTTTCACGTTTCCCAAGTACGCTTCGTCTAAGTCCTTTTTCCTTTTATTTCTTCTTCTAAGCCTTTCACGTTTCCCAGGTACGCTTCGTCTAAGCCTTTCACGTTTCCCAGCTTATTGCATTTGAGGATATACCTGCCATGGTTCTTATCCTTTGGTCTGTTTTCCGTAGTAAACTATCTAATTGACTTTAAGTGTTTTTCTCCCAAACCCGGCAGGTTATTTCTGAAATTATTGAAACTTGCCGTGCACATGATTTTATAGATGCTGTTTTGGTTCACGAAAATCGTGGCGTACCTGATGGTTTGTTTATAATCCACCTTCCTTTTGGTCCAACGGCGTTTTATGAACTGCGCAATGTGGTAAGTACATAGGGAAAATGAGGCAGAGATAGTGTTTTTAAAAGTGAAAGAAGAATGATGGTATTTTTTCAATATAAAAGCATCAGCTTCCCAGAGCAAAGAAACATAATAGGAAGAGCTAATAATGACAATTGAAATATGCCAATCATGATGAACATTGAAAATTAAACCCATTTAATTAATTTGATTTATGATCTTGATCATTTTTTGACCTTGTTGCTTTTTGACTGTATCTGTGCTTGAACTTAATAGTTTGGGAATTTTGCTAAAAGTTTTCCACTTATTAGGTTACAAGACATGACATCAAGGACAAGAAAGCTATGGGAATGATGCCGCAGGTTTATCCACATGTGAATCTTGACAATTTCACGACTAAGGTACAATTGTCTTGATTGCTCACATTACCCAATATATTTGAGAAGAAGATAAGACCCCATGGATTAATAGCATTGTTCATAGATTATAATTGTTGTGCGAATCAATGACCAGTACAGTTTTCATGAATTTACTACTGACCATGAAATTTCGAGGACTCTCACCCCTTGAAGCACCATTTTGTGTTCTGCTGGTTTGTTTTGGTGCTTGTTTGTATTAAAAAACCTATCCCAATGGTAATGTGATTGGATGTGGCTCATTATTGATCTCTATCACTCTATCGCTTTCCCCCTTATTACTGTTATTACTTTTTCTAAATTCTCCACTCTTTTGGGTTTGCATATGTGGTTCTGCTATACCTTAATCTTACGTATAATTACATCACTCCTATTTTTGAGTTGGCCTTCTTAGTTACCACCCTATCAACATTATATTATATTATATTTTTTCTTCTTGATGTGTTGATAGTTGGGTGAGAGAAAAACAAATATTTTGAAGCATCTTTTTCCAGTGCCAAAGCCAGATACGAAGCGCATAATCACTTTCGCCAATCAGTCAGACTATATTTCATTCAAGTTTGTTGTCTCATTTGTGCTTTTCTTTTCCCGCTGTGTGATTTAGTAAGTGAGTTTTCTTATTTGCGATTCTATTCTTCGCTAAATGTGTAAGTTCTGCTTTGCTTTTCCGTTAACAAACTGAGAACTTACAGGCATCATACTTATGGGAAGCATGGAGGTCCTAAATCCATAGTTCTAGAGGAGATTGGTCCTCGGTTTGAAATGAGGCTTTTCAAGGTTAGTGCTTTACCTATATGGTTAAGGATTTGTGCTTCTTGCATTGATATCACACTTGCTCTCTTATTTTCAGTTTAATTTACTGTTTTGTAGATATTTGTCTATTTTTAGTCTTTTTGCCTTCATGTCTGTTCACTTTTCGTATTGTTTCAAACTGCACCCAAAAGTACTTCAATATGTCTGGTTATGGGGTTATAGGCATTCGCTGATGGTAGGTTTGCCCATTGAAGTGTCTTGCCTTGAACATTTTAGCCTTTCTTCCCTATGGCCCAACCCTTTCTCCTGGAAAAAATGGTTGGGAAAGGGTGGATACTATTCTCCAAGACCAAGAATAGTTTAAAACATAGCCTTAAACTGGAAAATATTGATGTACCTTCCCATAAATGGCCATCATGGACAGATGAATGGAGTGTGATTCTTTTTTTTTCAAGTTGAAGTTAAAATGAAAATGGTTAACTCGAGTAGACTGTAATATTTCATGTATTTTACTTTGTTGGCTATCTCCTTATGCACTAACCAAATATTGGGTTCTAGCCATACACACACAAATACAAACACACACATATGTATTATATCGTGTGGATGCCACTATAAATTTGGAGGAAAATAGGGAGGGGTAGTAGAAAATATACGGCGTTCGCATAGAAGAATTTCTATATATATATATATATAATATCAGTCATTATTATGCGAATGCCGTTGTAAACAGGGGAGAGGTAGTAGATATATATATATGTATATTGAAATTTTAATTGTCTCCAAGAGCAGTTACTAATCACACATAAGGTTTAAACTGGAAAGTAATTATGGTTTCCCATAATTATGGTTTTAACTATGGCCGCCTTTTATTCTAGTTCAAGTTAAATGTTTAAATTGGCCATAATGGTTACAGTTGAACCTCGAGGTTTCTATGACTCTAGTACATTTTTTAATTAATATTTCATTGCATTGTTTTGCTTACGCTTTTTCTCTCACTTGTGTTGCAGATAAAGTTGGGAACACTGGATCAGACTGAAGCCCAGGATGAATGGGTCTTCAAGCCATACATGAACATAGCCAAGAAACAGAAGTTTATAGGGATTTGATGTGGCGTGAATCTTGATCGCTAGCCGTTACATGCGGTAGACAGATTAAGACTGAGGCAAGCAATCGGCGGAAGAAACGGCCCAAGAAAAGGAAAGACTGCATCAAGGAAAAGGGATACGAAATCTGTCGCACCCGAAATCATGGCCAGTTGCCTCAAATTTTCTGCGTTAGTTTTTTTCCTTTCGTTCTCATGAACCTTTTGTGTCTTTTGGTAATTTAACTATTTTATGCACTGTATCAAACTCTGGCTGTCTATGTTTAATGAAGATAGAGTTTTCTGCTTTTTTCCTATCTTCTTCACCCGCTTCGTACTTCATCAGGAGAAAAGTACCCTGCTGCATTTCTTGTGTAGCTTTATGTAAACATGAATGGAAAATTGGTAACAGTGCGTTTGGATGAGAAAATTTAAAAGTACAAATGAATTCATAAATAATGACATTTAAAGTGATGAAAATTCATGTTTTAAAATTTGTAAGTTTTCTTGTTTCGGTAATTAATTTAAATATGGAATTTAGCTTTTATTTGTCTCTTGGAATTTTAGAAATGACCACTTTTTAGATAGAATTTTAAGTTGGGACTTTTGACCTTCAAATTCCATATTTCTTCCCACGTGGAATTTTTAAATTTCTATGTTTTTTTTTATCCAAACACTGGAATTGGTTCATGTCAATTTAGAAATTCTGACTTTTGTCAAAATCCCAAGTTTATTTCTCTCATCCAAACTCACTACGTGAAAAGTAGTGTGGATGTATTCAAGTTCAGATGTTCAGGTCTCAGCAGTTGATTGATGTGTAAAAGGAGGTTGTGAAATTTGTTTAACAAATACTCATCTAAAATTTGAATATTATGAGTTGGACAAATAAGAGTCAAGGACTACATTTGAAATCACTGTTTTGGTTGAGGAAGATACTAGATGTAAATAAGTAACCCTCCATGTCTTGAACTTTTTGGTTCTAATTCCTCATTTTCATTACCTTCCACTTCTTTCATTGCCCTTCTCTTCTTTATTACTGTTGTCTGGTGCATTTACCCTGTAGATACAAAGTCAAACAATGAGATAAAATTACGTCAACATAAGATTCTACAAATATACTAATATGTCTTTCAAGTTACTCTTCTTCATTACCCTTTTCTTTTATTATCCCTCTCTTCTTCATTACCACCATCTGGTGCAGTGACCCTGTTAATAGATACACAGTCAAACAATGAGATAAAATTAGCATCAACATAAGATTCTACAGATAAACTAATATATTTGGCTGACTTTCAAGTTAGTTTTCTTCATTACCCTTGTTTACACCATATTCAACCGAGCATATCTAGCACCAAAACGACTAGCACCAAGGCAAACACGCCTTCTTCCCTATCGAAGGAAGACACCTGCCGAAGCTCCCGGCTGCCGAAACTCCTAACTGCCGAACCTAATCTCCGAAACATGTGTCACCACCACGACAACTGGCACAAAGTCCCACATCGGAACTTTGCACAAACCTCCAATTTCTACCTCTCTATAAATAGGGAACAGGACCCAAGACGAAAGGGATAACTAATTTCTTGCTTTTACTGTTACTCTGCCAAAGTTACCACTTATAGCTGACTTAAGCATCGGAGAGCCTTCGGCTGGCACCACACCGGTGTCCGAAGCTTGACGACTGCTTCTCCTACTTTATCTTCTGCAGGGTACCCAGTTACCGAAGGCCCTAGCCCTTTTTCCTACCAAAGGTCCTAGCCCTTTTTCCTACCGAAGGTCCTAACTATTTTTCCTGCTGAAGACAATCCCCTTTTCTCTAAGTTGACTCTCTCCCATTTTGAGCTTCAACAGTTTGGCACCTGTCTATGGGAAGTGACTTCTGAATCCCAACTCCCTCTACTAGCTCCGCTGGCTCCTTCTCCTATCAGGCCTCGTCGCCTCTTCCTCACCCCACATTCCGATATGCCGAGCGAGGCCAGCACCAGAATCCCAGCTGCCATAGAATGTGGAACTAGAGCACGACCCCGAGCCCTGAAGCGCAGTTTGGAAGGCAAAGGCCACCAATTCACCCAGCAAGACCACACCTAGGACATTGGGCACACCCAGCTGAACCATCCACTTACCTCCAACCATAGCGCTTCGACACAAAATAGGCCTGACAAAAGCAAGGGTCACCTCCACCTAGAGACCACCAAGTCAAAATTTCTCCATGATCCCCCTTCAAAAGGCCAACCCAACGCCCCAGCTAAAGCCTATAGGGACTGTCAGGCACCGTATCTCGGAGCGTCGACCAGACCTAATCAACATTAATGTAGACCTCCACCACCCAAAGGCAACTCAACTTGGGCCCCTGCCGAAGCCCACTCGTTTAGCCACCACGAAGGAAGTCGGGGACTGAGACGATTGGGAACCCTATAACCCCGAGGACTGGGATACCCATTGCTCCGAAGACTTCGAGTGCTGGGAAGGCTATTCAACCCCACCTACCCAACCCTACAGGCCTTCGGCACCCAACGCTCTCCCACATGTTAACCCAACCATGTGCCTCCTCTTTGAGAAGGTCCGAAGCCTGGAGAGCGAGCAGCATCGCAGCCACCAGCCCCTCTTGTCGAAACCACGTCCTGGGCCCTTCACTGAGCGTATCCTCAACTACCATCAGGAGAAGGACATTCAGCCACTTCGTATTGCCTTCTACACTGGCACAGAGGATCCTCTCACCCATATCCACTCATTTCAGTCTGCCATCGGTTGCAAGGGCCTCAGGAACGAAGGCATGTGCCTCCTCTTCCCTTCCACCCTCAGTAAAGCAACTCTGAATTGGTTTTATCGGTTGAAACCCCGAACCATCAACTCTTTTGATAGTCTGAAGCAGACCTTCCGGGACCATTTCATGATCCAGACTGACCGCCTATACTCCGCGGATGATTTGTACACGCTTCGGCAAGGTGAGGACGAACCCTCCGGGAGTATGCAACCCGCTTCAGCCATGAGTACTCTCGTTGCCAAGATACCGATGATCGGGCTGCCTTCGGCGCTTTCAAGAGTGGCCTCCGTGAGTCCAACTTCCCTTACCTAGTTCACAGCAGCCAATGGAACTGATGAAATAGGCCGCTGTCCATGCAAAGGCTGAGTACTTTAATTCCAAGCGTGGCTCGGCCACTTCGGCACGTGGCGCTTCTGGTAATCCCCCATCTTCTTCGGCACCCAACCCAGCCCCACCTCATTATTCTGCTCCCACACAAGGTAATCAAGGTGCCCCACACCCAAAAAGGAAGGATAGCTACCAGCATACCTTCAGCAGTAGCAAATGCGGCAGACATGGCAACTAGCACCAGCCCACCAGAGGCCACCCCCTAAGACAAGTGATCGGGCTCCACTCCCCTTCACCCCCCAAGCCTAGGTTCGAGGTCTTCACCACCCTCAACACCACCTATGAGAATGTCTTGGTGCACGAGGCACCAATGATACCCAAGCCTCCCCCTAGAAGACCGACCAGTAAACTTATGCCAAACACAGGTGTCTTCTGCGCGCTTCATCAGTTCAGTGGCCATGACACTGAATCTTGCATTACCTTGCGCAACATCATTGAGGGACTCATCTGTGAGGGGAAGCTGGATAAATATGTGCACAATCTCCCACCCCCACCTAATCCTCACCAACGACAGATCAACATGATCTCCACTCTCAGCGGCGGCCCCACCTTGGCTGGGACATCCAATAATTCCATCAAGCACTATGTTCGATCTTCCTACGCGCACCAGGTCTTCAGCATCGAGCAAGGATGCATGCCGAAGACGCAAAGGACAAACTGGGCCCCTATTACCTTCTACGAAGAGGAAGAACGTGGTGTCATTCTCCCCCATGATGACCTACTCATTATCCGGGGAGACATTTCTAACTTCGACGTTGGACGAATCCTGGTGGACACTAGCAGGCTCGGTCAGTGTGATGTTTGCTGATGCTCACTTGCTCAACCGAAGCATCACACCCCTTGTGAGCTTCTCTGGCGATATAGTTCAGCCCATTGGCAGCATCCATCTCCCTATATCTATTGGTTCAGCACCTCATCGAACAACCACCACCACTCTCTTCCTTATCGTGGATTGTCCCACAGCCTACAATGTCATCCTCGGCCACCAGCCTTGGCCCAAATGAAGGTATTCGTCTCCACACACATGCTACTACTGAAGTTCCCCACCCCCATGGCACATGCACGGTGCGTGGTGACCAACTGGGCGCCCGAAGCTGCTATGCTTCGGTAGTCAAATCCACCAGTCGCCAAACCAAGGGTCAAGCCCTTACGGTAACCAAGGCCCCGACCCCTTCTCCAGTCGGAACTGAATGACCTGAGGACCCTAAGGAGGAATCTGTCACTCAACAGGCCGAACCCGTGGAAGACCTTGAGCTTGTTAGCCTCCACGACACCTCCCTCTCACAGGTTCGGATCGGCACCTCCCTCTTGTAGGAGCTTCGCTCTGACCTCGTAGCTTACCTTCGTCTTAACTCCGAGGTTTTCGCTTGGTCCTACAACGACATGCCGGGCATATCACCTGATATCATTTCTCATGAGCTCAGCATTAATCCCGCCATTAGACCCGTACGGCAGAAGCGTCGTGCCTACGACCCAGAGAGGTATGAAGCCATGAAGGCGGAAGTGAACAAGCTGAGCAGCATTGGATTCATCAAGGAGGTGGACTATCCCACCTGGCTGGCTAATGTAGTGATGGTCCGCAAACCGATGAAAGGCTGGCGCATGTGTGTGGACTACACCAACCTCAAACGGGCTTGTTCGAATGATAGTTTCCCTCTACCTAGAATCGACCAACTCGTGGACGCCACGGCAGGCTACGCCCTTCTTAGCTTCATGGATGCCTATTCTGGGTACAACCAGATCTTCATGCACCCTGAAGACTAAGCCCACATCTCATTCATTACAGATCGTGGCCTCTATTGTTATAAGGTAATGCCCTTTGGCCTAAAAACGCTGGCGCCACTTACCGCGCCTTGTGAACAGCATCTTTGCTCCGCTGATCGGCAACACTATGGAAGTTTATGTGGATGATATGCTGGTTAAGAGTTGCACGACGCTGAACCAGCACATCCCAAACCTCTCTGCTATGTTCGCCATCCTAAAGAGTACAGAATGAGACTCAACCCCATGAAGTGCGCCTTTGGCGTGGCCTTAGGAAAATTCTTTGGCTTCATGATCAGCCAGCGGGGTATTGAGGCTAATCCAAAAAAGATCCAGGCTATCTTAGACATGAAGGTGCCGAAGACGGTCAAGGACATCCAGAGCCTAACCGGACGCGTCGCAGCCCTCACCAGGTTTATCTCCAAGGCTACGGATCGCTGCGCTCCCTTCTTCAAAGCTCTCAAGGGCATTAAGCGTAACATCACCTGGACCCTAGAGTGTGACACAGCCTTCAGCGAGCTCAAGGAATACATGAGTCGGGCCCCTTTATTGTCAACCCCCGAGCCTGGAGACTAGGGGTGGGCACGGTCCGGTTTGGTCCGGTTTCACCCTCAAACCACAGCTGAACCAATTAAACTTTTACGGTATGGTGTGGTTCGGTTTGAGCTAAAATCAAAATGAAAACCAAACCAAACCAAACCATTCATATCCAATTTGGTCCGGTTTGGTTCGGCCTGTTTAGGCATAAAAGAAAACATCATTTTCTCCATGTCACTGAATATGTCCATTCTCAAGTTCCTTAATATCAAACACATAAAACATTCACTAATCATACAACCCAAAGAAGTAAAGAAAAAACAGACAAAGGAAAGAAGCTGCAAGAAATAATAATTATTACAAAACATGATTCTCAAAGAAATACAATCCTATTGTGCTTAATTATATAGTTATTACAAATCATGATTTTAAAAAACAGTGATAATCCTTCCAAACAGCAGCCCCATCAGATTCAACACAACAAACAACATCACTGAGATCAGCACCAAGGCACAAATGCAAGGTCCTCTTCCTCTTCTGTTATTCACGACATTTGATCTTCTCTCTTGTGAACAGGCAGCAAGCATTAATATCACATAAGCAGCATTTTATATTCATTATTATATGAACAAAACTAAATCAAAGCAAGGTATACTACAGTCTTTATATATAACCAGTTATTGGAGATTATACAACAGTCTTCACATCATAATTAACTTCAACTGGCTTTTATATATTATATAAAACTGCAGCTACGCTATTGAACAAGCATATGATTTCAGATTAATTTGGCGAGATTATAATCTATGGTCGTCTTGTATAAAAACACATTCAATTACATAAAGTCAAACAAGCAAACCAAAGAATTCCAAAGCAGCTAGCTAGGACGACCTTCCCAAAAAGAATTCAATTACATAAAAACACATTCAATTATAATCTATGGTTGCCAGCTTTTATGATGTCGGTTTGCACAGCCAAATAATTAAAAACATTAAAAACAGAGAAACTAGTTTTCATACCTATACCCAAAATAGAAGCAGCAGATGAAGAGGAGGTGAAGGAGGACTTCGTCAGCTCGTTATTATCACAAAAACAAACTAGATTTATTTTTATAGAATCAAAATCAAATAATTACAGAAAATTTGTTAAATAAACAAAATAATTAACTCAACACAGTTGGTTTGTGGGTGAAGAGATTGTAGAGAATCTCTAGAATTTGCGTGAGTCAGAGAGTGTTGATGTAGCAGCAAGTGGAGTATAGAAATCTGGAGGGGAAGAGAGAATGGGAAATAACTCATCCTTGTAGTGCCAGGAGTAAGTAATTGATTTCTATTTCCTAGGTGATCTCAAAGGTGGTCCATTCTCTTTGCCTACGATGGATTTCGCTGAGGGCGAATGGGTGGGTTTCGCCGAGTATGAATCATGTTGGCTTGAGTTAGCGTCGAGGGAGAGGGAGAGGGAGATGTAGCAGAGAGACGAGAAAGATGGGGAGAGGTAGCAGAGAGAGATGGAGAAATAATGAGAGGGAGTTGGGGCTAGGGTTAAGAGACGAAGGAAGGAAGGAGATAGGAGAAAGGCTCTAAGAGAAATTGAGGGAGAGAGAATGGTTAGATAACTTAGATGTGTCCGTGAGTTGTAGTTTTGGAGTCCAATCAAGTGTTGCAAGGTACATGGTATACTTCTAAATAACCACTCAAACCTTGCCACATGTAAACTAAATTAAATAAATAATAAATTGATTTATAATCGGTCCGGTTTGGTTTAGGACAATTTTTAAAACTCTCAAACCGCAGTTGAACCAAACCAAATCGGTTCGGTTTGATTTTTCAAACTGTTGACTTTTTCTTTGGTCAAAACCAAACCAAACCAATCCAATATAATCGGTTCGGCCGGTTAGATTGATGCCCACCCCTCCTGGAGACATCCTCACGATTTACCTATCCGTCTTAGCCACGCAGTTAGTTCGGTGCTCATTCGGCCTTATAGGGTGCTGAGCACCCGGTGCATTATGTCAGCAAGGAATTACAAGATGCTGAGGTTCGGTACCCAGACATTGAGAAACTGGCCTTCGCACTGGTTGTTTCCGGCAGACGCCTGAGACCTTATTTCCAGGCACATACCATTCATGTTTTAACCAACCAACCGCTCAGACAAGTGTTGCAGAAGCCAGAGACTTCTGGTAGGTTAGTCAAGTGGGCCATCGAACTTGGTGAATTTGATATCCACTATAAGCCTCGCCCAGCTACCAAGGGACAGAACGGCTGCCGACTTCATCTCTGAGTTCATAGAACCCCAAGCTTCGGCGACCCCCAATTCTTACCTGCTAAGCCCACTCCTCCCTCGAACCTAGTCCACGTCGCTAGCAATGGCACCCTCGACCTTACCCAGGCCTTGTGGACATTGTACGTGGATGGTTCCTCCAATGCCCAGGGATGTGGGGCTGGCCTTGTTCTAATCTCCCTAGATAAAGTCGTCCTTGAGTATGCCCTCCGCTTTCAATTCCATGCCTCCAACAATGCGGCCGAGTATGAAGCACTCCTAGCTGGCCTTCGGTTAGCCAAGGAAATGGGCGCTAAACAAATCCAGGATTCAGTGACTATAGCCTCATTGTTCATCAAGTCAACCAGGACTTCACTGCCAAAGATATCTCTATGACGGCATATCTCCAGCATACCTGCCACCTGTTGACAACTTTTGATGCTTATCTCATTAGCCAAGTACCACGCTCCGAGAACAGCCACGCCAATGCTCTGGCCAGGCTAGCCTCGGCCTTGGACCAAGGCAGCGGCCGCAACATCCACATCGAATTCCTAGATCGCCCTAGCACACAAGCCCCACTCATCTGTACCATTGATCACAGCCCTACCTGGATGGACCCCATCCTTCAGTTATTGCAAAACCAGACACTACATGTTGATCCTGCTGAAGCACGGCGTGTCGCTATCACTCCGCTCAATACCTTATCATCAATGGCTCTCTATATAAGCGTGGCTTCAGCCTTCCCTACCTCCGGTGTCTTACACTAGAGGAAGGCAACTATGTTTTCGGGAGATCCATGAAGGCATCTGCGACAATCATTCAGGCCCTCGTTCACTAGCGCACAAAGCCATTCGGCAAGGATACTTCTGGCCCTCACTTCACACCGATGCCCAAGCCTTCACCCAAAAGTGCGATAAGTGTCAGCGATTTGCCACATCCCACAACTTCCAACTGAACCATTGACAGCCATGGTCAGTCCTTGGCCATTCGCCCAATGGGGACTTGACCTCATTGGATCTATGCCCGAGGGCAAGGGCCGGGTCAGTATGAGGAGTAGCCTGTGGACTACTTCACCAAATGGGCTGAAGCTGAGGCCTTAGCTATCATAACGGCAGCTCGCATCGAAACGTTCATCTGGCAGAACATCGTGTGTCGCTTCGGCATCCCCCACACCATCGTCACAGACAATGGCCGGCAATTTGACAACGCAAAGTTCAGGCAATTTTGTTCAAACCTCAAGATACGTCTTTGCTTCGCCTCCCAAGCCCACCCTCAGTCTAATGGCCAGGTCGAAGCTGTGAACAAAATCATCAAGAAGCCCCTAAATACCAAGCTTGACAAAACCAAGGGTTGTTGGCCAGAACTACTCCCAGAGGTGCTCGGTCCTACCGTACCTCTCCAGGAGAAACACCGTTCTCTCTTTCCTTTGGTATCGAAGCCGTGGCCCCAGTGGAGATTGGCCAGCCCACATACCGAACCTCCACTTATGATGCCGAAGCCAATGATGAGCAGTTAGCGCTGAACCTCGACTTCATTGATGAGCTTCGTGACTAATCCAACATGCGCAACGTCGCATACAAACAGCATATCGCAAAGTACTATGACTCCGAGTCAAACCCCGTGCTTTCAAGACTGGGGACTGGTTCATACGCAAGGTTTCCTTGGCCACCAAGAACCCTACTGAAGGTACCTTGGGCCCCACATGGGAAGGTCCTTATGAGATTACCAAAGTCTACCGCCCGGCACTTATCAGCTTCGTGATCCCAAGGATAAGACCTTGCCTCATCCTTGGAACGCCGATCACCTCAAATACTACTATAAGTAAACGCACCTAGACCCTAGGACAACATGTTTTCTTGGACTTTGGTTTTGAGCCTTGACTCAACAATCGCTTGTACCTTTCGCCCTTCGGCACCTATCTAATGAAATGCCTGACTCTGGCTAATTTTTATCCATCACATGCTTACCATTTTGCTAGCACAACTGATATAAAAGGACAACAAGTCTAATATCATTACAAATCAACATAACCTTGCCCCATGCAAGGCAAAATGTTCATACAAAAGCAGAAGGTGAACATCAAGTGTTCATACAAACAAAAGATATAACTAAAAGTACATAGGGAAGGCAACGCCTTCAGGACTCTGGTAGAAGGGGCATCGGCGGTGGCCGGCTCTGAACTCTGGCACAGCAACAGTGGCATCGGTGGTCGGACTAGGAGAAGGAGGCTCGCCACTCATATCGAAGTTGATCTCAACCGAAGGGTTGAACCTCGCAGCCTCTCCTCCCATCAAAGCCGCTCATCCACCAACTGGCCCATAATGTAACTCCTTAGCTCCTCTGACGAACGGAACGACTCAACCGCTTCGGCACGGGCAGCAACTAACTCCTCGGCCCTCGACCATTTCAGCTCTTCCTCCTCTTCGGCACAGGGCAGCAGCTAACTTCTCCGCCTTCTGCAATAGCAAGGTGTTCCTCTCTAGGATGGCCTCCTGCGCCTCCGCCATCTTGCTCTTGGCCAGCTCATCGCGCTTCTTCAGCCTCTGAATCTCCTTATCTGCCTTAGCCATGTTGACATACATCTCACCAAAGGCCTACAACACAAAGCATCATCAGCGAGAGCAAACTAGAATGATAAGTACAAATTCATAAACAGATATCACTTACATAAGCAAACGTGAGAATCGTTTTTCTGGGCCCGATCTGCATAGTTGGAGGCCTGGGTCCTCGCCAGAACCTCGGGATCACTCTTCACGCCTTCCAGGAAGAAGTTCACCAAGGGAACTTCCTGCGATGATGCAGTGCCAAGTTCACCTCCTTCTTCTGTCGACGCAGCTTGGAGAATATCACCTTCTCCACCCCTTCAGCAAACACATCATCAATACCAAAGGGTAGCTTTGGCGGCGGCTGCAGGTGTTACGTCGATTCAGCGGCAACAAAATGGATTCAGCTGCATCCTCAACTTGTGATACTAGCAAGTGCACGAGCCGTTCGATAGTATAACATATGTAAGTGCGAGGTCGATTCTCCAGGGATTGGTGATTGAATAATCCAATTCAGTTTTCCTACACAAAACAGAAAAAACAAGAAAGAAAATAAATAAAACAAGAAAAAAAAAGAAAAAAAAATAACTCAAGCAGATAAGTTCACAAGTTCAATTAGATTAACGGATTGATTCTAGCTAAAGTATGATTAAGCCATGGTGTTTGGTCCTAACCTTGTATTCCTAATTCCCTAATTTGATCATCTGTTGTCTAACCTAAACTAAGCATTAGGAATTCATTAAGCATAGAAGAACATTTTAAACAACCAAGTATGTATCTAATCCCTGTTGTCGAATGTCCATACATACTCTTCCTATTCATAGTTCAATTCAAATTAAAGCATGGTGTCTACTCTTAATTCAAACCAAGATAGCTAACATGCAAGCCTAAATGGTGATCAATCATTCAAACTAGCATATTAACTTATAAGCATAATGAATAAGAACAAAAACCATAATTGAAACTTGGAAACTAATCAAACTTGAAACTAAAGAAAAGAATTTACATAACAATGAAAAGTAAAATGGAACTAAGAAAAACTTAAGGAGAATTTCAGCACAAATATTTCATTACAATAATTGAAAACTAGAAAGAGAAACTAAGAAAATTTGAGGGAGAGAAGGGAGGGGAGCTCTAGAGAAGTGTTTGAGAGCTCCCCCCTTTGGGGGTGTTTTTTGAAGCTTGAAGAATTCTCTATTTATAGGGCTAAGAAGGAGGAATATCATGATGAATTCCAACACCACCATTCCTCTTTTAACACAATCCATAACTCCCACTTCATCTTGTCTATGTTAGTGTGGTTGGAATCAATTCCATCACATACTTCTTTTGCTGCACCTCAAGCTTTCTTCACATGGGATTTCAAATGGGTTCAATTGTAGCTGCCTTTTGCTGCCAACCCATGTGGTTTTCTTTTGGTTGTTGGAAAAAAACAAAAGATTCTTCTGAAACAAGGCTTGGTGTAGGATGGCCTGAGGTTTCAATATGTATCCAATGGGGCTCAAATTTGGATATGTCATAATAGACACCAATTGGAACAACTTTTATGAATAATGCATTCCCATCTGAGTAGTACAATTGTACGTTTTGTGCCTTGCAAGTTGACTGCCGAAAATAGACTGGAATTGACTTCATATCTTTTCTTTCCTTTCTTTTTGGGCTTGATCTTCCCTCCTACAAAATCTGGAAAAATCTGGATCTTCAAACCCTTTGAATTATTTTTTCAAGCATATGCAGCCCAACTCAAGAAAAAATCGGAAAGACCTTCAAATGTCATTTTTGGCCCAGGAACATAGATGCTGCCGAATTTGACCTTAAGCTGCCAAAACTTGCATAACTTCCTCTAGGAGACTCGGAATCATGAACCGTAAAATGCTCCAGAAACTAGACTTCTGCATCTTTCCAATGATATAGGGCTCAGCATCTGATTCATCAGCTGCAGTGGGTAATCTCAAGCATACGTAAGGTGGAATACAATAATTTGCCCGAAGCTCGGCCAACTTTACTTCTGGAAGAGAATTCCACTTCGCCAACGGGACACCAACCCGTATATCCACTCCCTCTGAAGGTGAAGTCACGGCTAAGCTTACGGACCCAGATGGGGATGCCTGATTACTCGATCCCACCTCTGTTGTATAAGGCAAGGCTAGAGCACGATCAAATACGGCCTCTAACTCATTGTAATTTCTCTGGATCCTATTATAAGAAGCCAACCTAGAGTCTATGGATGGCTCAACCCTATCACCCTCATGTACTATCATCCTACTCTCTATAACGCCTTCTACAACACCCTCTGTCGGGAACTCTCACGTTCTAAACAAACATAAAGGCTTGGCTCTGACTTGGAACTCTCACTTCGGTATCTTCCCCACCAAAGGCAGGGGGGTCATGGCTTTCTCTATCAGAACTTTCAGACATCTACAATTTGCAGAAACAATAAAAGGAACTAATGCACATGCAAAAAAGGATCGAAACATACATTCAACAAGTTCAACAAGTTCATATCAATGTTCAAGGCTTTCATCAAGTTCATACTCATACTCAAGGTGTTCATTCTAGTCTTCAACATGTTCATACAAAAACGGACATTCCAATTCGAAAAATCAAGGGAAAGGAGGTCTAACCTTGTTTAAACCACCACGGAGAGCTCGCAGGAAATCTTTCTGATCACTGCTCCACCACCAAAATCTCTCGCCGGAAATCACCTTTTCTCCTCCTCACTTTCTCAAAAATTTTCTCAAGTCTCAAGTGTGAGACCTTCTCCAACCCAAGCTCTTATTTATAAACCTTCAAGGGTACCAACGGCTCAGTTCACGAGGAAACCCTAGCACCCTCTCAAATTCCTTGTACCTGCTTCACATTTTGAAATTCAAAATTCAAATTCCAAAGAAAACAATTATTATTATTGGGAGGATAAAACAAAAAGAATGGCCTTGCCGAATGGCAAGGCCCGTGCCGAAGGAATGAGGGACTCACCAAAATTCTCACCTTATGTCCAGAACCCAGGGCCGAAGCCCTTGCCAAATGAAGAATGGTCTTAGCTCCTGCCAAAGGACTACACGAGCACAATAATAAGAGATACTCATACCGCCACATGTACAAGGGGTGGCCTTGCCGTTCGGCAAGGCCCGTGCAGAAGCAATTAGAAGATCTTGAAAAAAAATTTACCTTGCCCAAAACTTTGTTGACTCAGCTCCAAGCCTTGACAAAACTTAATTGAGCCGGCCTTAAGGTTTGACAAAAGCCCAAGTGCTCAGGTTTCTTGCCGAATGTTCCTTTGTAGCTTAGCTCCAATCCTCTCTTCCAAAACCCGAGCACCAAATCAAAAAGGTCCAGCCTTCAATACACAATTCAAATTCAAAAAAAAAATGGAGGGTCAGAAAATCCTAACCTTGCTACGCCTCAATCTTAGGCCCAGCTCTCCACAGCCCTAAGTGCCCCTGCCGAATTATCCAAACCCAACATCAAATTCATATTTAATCTCGAATTGGTCTTACCGAACGGCAAAGACCGTGAAGAAGGTAAAGGGCGTTCCCAAAAATACTTACCTCAACGGAGACCCAGCTCATAGTCTTGTCGTGGTCTAAGCCTTGACGAAATTTTGGTTGGCTGGCTCCGAGAGGCTGTGTCACTAAACTACCTACCAACTCTCACAAAGACCTGAAACACGCAACAAAACAAGGATCAAAAATTGACCAAGACACCCTTGCCAAACGGCAAGGGTCGAGCAGAAGGTTTACAGGGTCAGGGGGGGCTCGATGAAATACCTGCTTGCCGATCGGTGGACTCAAGTACCCCACTCGTTATGGACAGATCGTTACTCAGCTTCTGACCTTACCAAGCTTGCCGAACGGCAAGAGCTGGCGAAATTGGATGAAGTGTCTCGAATGGCGAAAATGGATGGAGGGTCTAAATCTCAAGTCACCCAACCCTTACCGAACTCAGCCCCCCCTTCCTTGTCAGTCCTTGCCGAAGTGCACCTAGCCCCAAGCAGCCCCTCACCAAGCACTTTTGCTCACGGCGGACCCACGAACAGATTGCCCAAACCCAGATTCGACTCCTAGGATACTTGCAAACCAAGAGGAGCACCAAAACCCCTCGTACGATCCTTGCTGATCGGTGGACTAGAAACGGACAGCACCTACCCTTGCCGAAAGACGTGTTCAGGTTTGTGGACACTCGCTTGAAACCGGGCATATGCTTGAGCATATAACGGCGCACAACCCCCCCCCCCCCACAAGTTACATTCTCAAACCCTAGCATTTGCCCTACCGAAAGCTTTGGCGCAACCTAAGCCCAAGGTGCCCAGCCCAGCTCCTTAGCCTTCTAAGACCAAATGATCAATCTTGCTAAATACCCAAGCTAAGCCCACATGGCCCGGCCCTTGCTCAATACCCAGGCTTCTTGCCGAAGCCCTTGTCAACCTTGCTAAGGACCATGCAGAATGTGAGGGAAGACCTGCCCACTTGCTGATCCAGCTGAAAAAAAAAAAAAAAAAACCAACCTGCCCAAGGTCAAGCCAAGACCCACCCAGGAAGGCACTGGCCAGAAAGCACAACACTTGCCTAGCCTAGCACCTAGGCCGTATTTTTGAAGCTTGACGCAACTTCTAGATTGCCAACTTGGGGGACTAAAGAATGCCCTACGACTCCTACTAAGTTGGGAATGTTCGGTCACGATTATGCAAAATCTTACAAGTTCTCAACCCAGAAGTTACTTCTTGACCGTGAACTTAGGGGACTCCTGTTTACACCATAATCAACCGAGCATATCTAGCACCAAAACGACTAGCACCAAGGCAAACACGCATTCTTCCCTGCCGAAGGAAGACACCTGCCGAAGCTCCTGACTCCTGAAGCTCCTAACTGCCGAACCTAATCTCCGAGACACGTGTCACCATCACGACGACTGGCACAAAGTCCCACATCAGAACTTTGCACAAACCTCCCATTTCTACCTCCCTATAAATAGGGAACAGTACCCAAGATGAAAGGGGTAACTAATTTCTTGCTTTTACTGTTACTCTGCCAAAGTTACCACTTATAGCTGACTTAAGCATCAGGGAGCCTTCGACCGGCACCACATCGGTGTCCGAAGCTTAACGACCGCTTCTCCTACTTTGTCTTCTGCAGGGTACCCAGCTACCGAAGGCCCTAGCCCCTTTTTCCTACCAAAGGTCCTAGCACTTTTTCCTACCGAAGGTCCTAACCATTTTCCTTGCTGAAGACAATCCCCTTCTCTCTAAGTTGACCCTCTCCCATTTTGAGCTTCAACAACCGTTCTCATCTTTTATCACCTTTCTCTTCTTCATTGCCCTCATTTGGTGCAACTACCCTGTCAATGAGTATAGTCAAATAGTTAGAGTCACATAGCATTAAGTGTCATGCAATTTAGAACATATACTATCCAAACTTATAAAAGCTCGGAATCTTACGGAAATGACTCATTATTCAAAGTTTTGACGCTCAGTTTAGCAATAAGATCCAACATTTAACAAAGAATTTTGTTTCCTCTCATCCAAATAATCGAAAACCACAGCTGCCACGCACCAAACAGCCCCGAAGAACTTTAGTCTTTTTTCATCCTCCAAAACGGCATAATATTTTCACAACGCAAAGAAAAACTGATCCTTGGAATTACCCAACCCACATTAGCCAATCTAAAGAACTTGAGGCACAAACTTAAAAAGGCTATTGGGCAGACAAAGCAAAAAAAGAAAAGTTA
>CM031924.1:95216-140216 GCA_018703695.1 Prunus fruticosa
AATTTTAGAAAACAACACTACACCAGAAGTTTAACATTTAGAGTTCAACTACATCAATTCCTTAAAAACAGAAACATGTAACGTTCAACACAAAAACTTAAAAATCTAGAATTTTTATGCTATATTAATATATTAATAGATCTAGTGCTTAATTTATGAGAAAAACGACTTTAGATCAAATATTAAAGTTAGGGATTTTTTAGAAAAGTTTTCAATTTATCATATTAAAGTAAAAATTTGCAAGAGAAATATCATCTTAATTTTTCAAAATCCATGATTAGTCACTGACACCATCCATTGTAAGGGAATTTAATTCTTTCCATTTTCAAGAAAAAAAAAAGATAAAAAAGAGACCTCTCCCTCTCCTCCACCCCAACCCAGACCTCAAAACACATTCCCCTCGGATATACACACACCCAACACCCCCCCTCCCCTCTCTATCTCTCTCTCTCTTGAGCACTATAATTTTTTTTTAATGGTGTTCATTTGGGTATGGGCAAATGGAAATTTTCCAAATATACAAATGGAAAAATATCAAAAATAAAAAATAAGAAAGAAAAAAGTAGACTCGAGTTGGGTGGGCTAAGGGAATTTGTGTGTGGAGAGTAAGTGCTTCATGGTAGATAGAAAAGGAAGAAGGGGTTGTGAAGAGGGAAGGGAAATAGATATCAAGGCTCGCGAGGTTGGTTAGAGCCGGGGGTGGCACACAAGGGATAGGGAAGGTGAGAATTTACTTATTTATTTCAATTTTAATTGTGTAAAAGATATAAAAAAAAATTATAATTATTTTTTCCAATTTTAAAATACCCTTAAAATGGAAAGACTAAATACACTTTAAAATGAATGAGAATTAGATGGTGTTAGCCAAGGACCCGGCCCAAGCTCCACTCTAGAATCTGAGCCGATATCCATACGAACTCCGCACCTGGCAGGTGCTCGGGCGCTCTCTCACCAAAATGCCCTTCTAAGTTTCCTAATTCTTTTTCTTCAAATCTCACTTCTCCAAGCTTTAAAATTCAGAAAGAGTCTCCCATGTAATTCGCTCGTTTCCCAGAAAATTTACCTGGATAAAACATGATTTTATAATGTCGAACGTTCAACATGCACAAAAATAGAGTTTAGGCAACCAAGCATCACATCATTTGGCATCATGCCTCATTAAATCAAATAAACGATATTCTCTAAGGCAAACTAAACCAAAATTTTAAACAGACACTAGTACAATAATAGATTTCAAAATAACCTAATTGGAACAACTTTTCAATCACTTGGTCTCGTCCCATCTAGAAACTCTAGGTTGCCTATGACCCTTAACAAGGGATCGAGCCACACGCAATTGTTTCTCTTTTTATGTTACACATGTGTAACTTGTTAATTGTTATTCTTTGTTAATTGCAAATCAATTCAAGTTCTCATGTTAATGATATGCTCAATAACATTCGCAAATGCAAAGTAGAACTTTCCAATTTGTCCCAATTAAGAACAATTCATATGTAAACATAAGTAAGCCACTTATGCCGAACTTCCTTTAATTCATAAATCGATTATATATTATTAGCCTACATTACTTTATATGTATATATAAAGATTTATAATTAACTTATTTCAGACAAATAGGAGAATGAAAAAATTATTAAAATAGCATTGACCACGTGAAATCGAAATGTCACTGTTAAGTTTTCCATAAAACTTGCTTTCCCTCTTTAGGTAATAACAAATTTATTATTCAAGAAAATAGTTATGAATTGTATAAACTCTTTAAAACTTAGAAATCCTTAACCCTTGTCTCACACATTGAAAAATGTGCATTAAAGCTTTCACCTATAAATACTCAGAGAAATCACTAATTTTAGTTTAAACATCTCTTTTACTCTCCACCTAGGTGTACCCTTATTTTTTAAACTTCGTCAATTCCTTTAATATACCGCTGTCTAATTTCGATAAGATCCCGTTAATTCCAAATATCCTGTCAGTTACATCCTGTAGGCCTCGGGAACACAAAGTCACCGAGCAGCAATCCTGGTGAGCCTCAACCTCTTAGTCAACTTTAGCCGCATTCCTCGCAAAACTTGGGAGGTAAAATGTAGTAATGCCAAGATGCACATCCTCGCACCACACAATGCCAGGCCCCTAAACTCGTGGGGCAATGTCATAAGTGACAAATCCCCGTAAAACTCGGGTTTGAAAACCATAGTCTGTAATTTATCTTATTTCACAAACCATACTTAAATTCTCTTATCAACTTTCCAAGAAACTAGTTATCAACTACCTTGAAATTTAAACTACATACTGTTGAGACTAGTGTCCATAATTCATCACTTTCCACTATCTTGTATTTGTATTAAATATAACATCTACACTTAAAGCTTTAATTAGTTTATTAAATCACCTTTAGTCCGATTAACAAACTATTCCAATACTATAATAACAATTTTAATAGCAACAAATAACTAGATAAATAAATGAATAACCAAGTAAATAAATAAATAAATAATCACTACCCCCAAAGATTCCATTTGTTCCATACTTCACTCAAAGGGACTCGGCCGTATGAGTCATGAGAAAACTAAAACATAACCGCAAAACCTAAACCTTTTTCTAAGCTTCGAAATCAGCTCATCGTCGCCAAATCAGGATTTTTACTTGGGTGGGTTTTTAAGGAGGACAAGCCGAAGAGATTTCGTGAAGGTTGTGATAAAATCGGGATGAGTGGTGCCTCAAAAAAATGATGGAAGTGGGAAGGAATGAAGAAAAAAACCAGAAAATTGGTTAAATCAAGGAAGAAGAAGATCCGCACTGGAGCTAGCAAATAATAATTTTTAAAATTTCCACTATGTCCTTTTTGTTTGTGAGGGTTTCTCCCTCATTACAACTCCGAATTTGGGCGTGCCGTGTCTATTAACTTGTATCCAAGCTCTAGCGATGGTGTACTCATTTTCCCAAATCCTTCTAGAATCAAAAAGTACCGAATTAACCCCGACACCTAAGGGCAAAATTGTAATTTCAAATTAGAGGGATAAATAAATTAAGGTTGGGGTGTTACAGTTAAAGTTAGATGACAAATCATGGATTTTGAAAAATTAGGCGACATTTTCTTCTTTGAATTTTTCATTAAGGTGACAAATTGAAAATGAAATATAAGTTAAGATGAGATTTCTACAAAAATCCCTTAAAGTTGTCACTTCAACCAAAAAAAACAAAGCTTTTTCTCAAAATTATTTTCAAACGAACGCAAAGAGTTCAAACTCTACCTATATTTGTCAGGACTGAGAGTTGTTGGATCTTATAATATGAAGTAAATTGCAGTTCCAACTATGATGTAATAACCCGATCCTAAATTAGTATATAATTATTAAAATATTCAAATAAAAGATGAATTTACCCCGAAATATTTTAATAGATTAAAAAGTTGACTTTTTGTTTCGGAAAGAAACTGGAAATTTCAATTCGACCATTGTGTAGGCACGTCAAGACAAGTCTATAGACACGTAGTGGGCTCGAATGGAGTCCTAACAAATAAATGGCGATAAAAAATAGGCTAGTTGCATCAGGCGTGATTTTTGCAAATCTTTTAGAAAAAAACTGATTTTTTTAGTCTCTTCTCTCCCACCCAATCTCGCTGAAGCCTCGCTTTGCAATTTTTTTCCTCTGGCTCACCACCTCCACCCTTCATAACGACCGCATCACCTCAGGTCGAGCTGGGACTGGTACGGTTGAACACCGGCCTACCCCACCATCACACCCTAGCCCATCCCCGCCGTCACTCACCATTCTAGCCGCTGAATCCGCGAGAAACGCACTGGTTTTGACAAAATTTTCCACCGTTCGTTCTCCTCCCTCCGGACACGACTCGACGAGTACGATCTGGATTCTCATCTCTTCAGCTCTAGCTAATGGTTGGGTATGATTTGAATGATTTCTAGCCTAGGTAGATCACATCGAGATCCAAAGTTTGGCCGGTTTTGATTTCAAAATTCCGGCACTTCCGTGAGTTTTCGGGGTAAGTCCAAGAACAAAAGCGGCTCTAATTGAATGCCTGTACCCTGTGGTTTGGACATTGGGCGTTTGGAGATTTTGCGACACAGGAAATTTATCTAGGCACCCACACCACATTGGTGCGTGGGCCGTATGGTGATTGGACATCAAACCTAAAATGATCCCTATGTTGTACGAGCGGGAGGTGTGCTCAAATTTCAATTAAATGTCTTTGCTCGCAATTTTCACCTATGTGCCTTTCTGGCAAGGCGTTCGAACCTTTAGATGTTCTTCAATTTAATATAGTTAATCTAGGCACTCCTAGGACTAGTGCAGATTTGGGGATTGTGAATCGGAATCCTGATATTTTTGATTAGAATGATTCAAAGTTTAATTAAATGGTAACGGTCCGATCACACCTTCCACGATCCCAACCGCTCACTTCGTTCCAACTTGTCGAGTAAGTTTTAAAAAAAAAGTGTGTTGAACATATAGGAACTTTCTGAATTAGTCACGATGCGTGGGCCCCGCGGCCCTCCTCTAGAGTTTGATTGTTTCACCCCCTCGCGTTAACGGGTGAGTCTCCCAAGGTAACTTTACCCTTTGAGAAGTACTAGAACGACATCATTAACGAGTTTTAACTATTAGTGAAGCTATGTTGAGTTGGAGGGATTTTGGGATGCTTCTTTTTGTTCTGTATGGAATTCTTGGTTATTATTGTGACAATGGAAATTATGGAATGGGTGGGTGGTGGAAGTGAGCCTTGGGCTTGGTTACGGTTATAAAGTAGATAAGTGAACATTTGTTTTAAAGAATAAGTGGTTTGTTGTTATGGAATCTCTTGTTTAATGGGTTTAAATGAACACGAATAAAATATATGTGTATATATATATATATTGCTAATTGTGAATATTTCTATTATCTCGATATTTGAAGATTATGCATTATTTGTTATCATTTATTTAGTTATCTATTACGGTTGAGACTATTATTATTATAGTATCAGAGTGGTTTGTTAATTGGATTTCAGCGTAATTAAGAAATTAGTAAATATTTAAGACATGTTTAAATTTAATATATGTATACTTAGTGGCTTGAAAATGGATTGTGAGATAAGGAATAGTTTTTGGTAATCTTTAAACCCAGCGAGTGAGACGGACAAGGGATTCGAGAAGTATGAATAGGGATGAGCAGGCATAGAGGTCGTGGATGAAGTAACGGGCACAATCCTCAACAAGACAAAGCCATGATCCCACATAGAATAGTATGTGTGCTAACATCGAGACAAACGTTCACGAATAGCGAGGGCCTCAATCCTCATCTTCTGGAGGCCAAGCCATCCAATAGTAAGCCCACTCTAAAGGCCATAGAAATTCAAATTGAGTTGAAGTATGGGAATAAGAGAAGGCGACTCCAACCCTGAGGTCTTTGTTAGGCCTAGAAGTTGGAATCCAGAACTATGCGATTGTGGGCCTAACACGACCCTCCTATTGGGCAAACCAATTATGGATTAGTAAGTATTATAAGCCCACATGCCTGAATAGAAGAAATAGAAGTTAGCCCACATGTAAACGCTCAAGTATTTGCTACCTGGGAAAGTATCCGTAACTTTGCACAAAGGGTTAGACTACACAGCCACCATAACTTTAAGCAACCCCTCACTGGTCAAAAGTCTTCGGATGCATGAGACCAATCTACAATCAAGCCAATATGTGGCCATAATAGAAGAACAAGATGATATTTGAGGAAGATTAAACGCACGCGACTTGACCTCCCAACAACTCATGACACTCCAAGACCGGGAAAGTTCTAAAGTGAAGGAGGTCGATGTCATAAGGGAGGGAAGCGAGAGGCAATCATAGTGAGATCACCAAGGCGTGGAGTTGGGCGTGCAGAGGTAGACGTAGCTGAGGAGGAAGTGTTAGAAATGTGCCCTAAGAGCCAATACATTTGATGTAATCTCCTTAGAATACATTTCATATATGATATATAAAGGGCAAACTTATTTGTTATCTTTTACATCGTGTAAAGAAACAAATGTCCAAGGTATGCTAAATAAGAGATAAAGTAATCTAAAGAAGATTAGATTCCGTAGAACTTTAATCTAAACTCCATTTCAAATGTTCCTAATCATAGGTTATCAAATGGGCATTGATAAACCGTTCAAGATTAGCACATATTATGTATGCTCAATTGGGAGGATGGTTAGTCTCAAACCATTTGTGTAGTTGACACTAATACAAGTATGTGGGTGCTCATTAGTGAATGAGTACACTGGACGCGATCAACCGTAGTCTCTGTATGGAGTATTTATCTATATGTCAAACGAGAACTCATAGTTGCAATAATGAAATTAGTCCTTAAGACCTAGGCATCATGGTTGTCCTGATGCGTTATTGATCTTTGATAGCTTTTAAAGGCAAGCCGTAAAAGATTTGTCTTAAGTGTTGTTGGGATCTCTTAATTCATCATAGGGACATGTAAATGTACAATAAGGAATCTCTACTTTCAATAAAAAAGGAGAATGTTTCAAGATGTGATTCCAGGAAATCTTTGGCCAAAGTATTTTGAGCTTGATTGAGAAAGTTGTTCTTAATCATGTTCTTTTGAATCACATGAGGTTGTAAATCATATTAGGGGTTTGACATAATCGAATCTGGACCCTGATAATATGATTTGAAACATTGTATAAGAGAAGGAACGTATCTATTGGCAATTCCAACCTGAAATAGGTTCTTTATCTATTCTTGGTTAGCTTGGGTAGCCTTGATATATTGCTAGATGTCACTCTTGGCTTGTGGAAGTCCTAGGGATTGATTGTGATCGATCCAAATAAAGGAAGAATTAAAAGAGGTTTTAATTTGAGTTGGTTAAAGAAAGAGTTCTAATATTTTCCCACCCTCGCTAATTAGAACCTAATGGATCGCACACCTTAAATGGTTAACTTTGAGTAATACAAATGAGAATGAGTAAATAGATTTGATTGATTTGATGTGGATGATTTACTACTTTGTAAAAACGTCATTGGGCCTAAGAATAGTTACGGAAAGCCCAAATAGTTGGGTATCAAGCCCAAGGGCTTAAGACACCTAAAATATTATGGTTTAAGTGTCATAAGGCCCAATTTTGGAACCCCAATGGGGTTTGGCCGAAAATGGTTAAGTGAATGTATATGGGAATTGTTTCCATAAGCTCATTAACACACAAACACAATCCAACATCAACCAAATGGGTTTGGGAGATCAAAGATAGATAAAAGAGAGTTTTCAAGAGTGAAACACTTTCATCGTTCTAAGTGGTTTAGATCAAACCAATCTTGAGATCTTGCACTAGCATCCAAATATTCTCAAGATATTTCTTTATCATAAGGTTCCATCGGTGTGGAGACTTAGAGGCCATATACTTTTGTGGCTCACATGGAGGAGAAATATCAAAGATCAAAGAGGAGATCAACAAAGAGGAAATCATCAAAAGAGAAGACCAAACACAAATTGGTTCATATAATTGCTTCAAGGGTAATTAGATCTTATCCTTTCTCTTCAATTTTCATTTATGAAAAACATATCAATGTTCATGGCTTAAGATACTTGGAAGAAAGTTTTGTTTTTGAATTTAAACAACCACCTTAGACTTCCGCTGCGATTAATTTGATTAAATGCATGTTTAATATTCAAATGAACTTTGGAAAAATATTTTGAAATTCCTTCAGGAAGGACTAGCCATGGTAGAAGTAGTCCATCTATGATGGTTGAGGCAAACCTCACGGAGGTGCAATTAGGAGGGACCTTTGGTTATGGGATTGATGTTTGGGAATGAATACAATGAACAGAATGGGATCTCTGGGTCTCAGGGAGTGGCAGCTGGCCTTCAATAGCCGCAAGGCCCTAATAAGTCTAGTCGCTTGGAATTGTCAGGGGTTGGGGCATCCCCCAGCAAGTTCCAGCTCTCTTAAGTTATTCGAAAAAACACCCCTCTATAGTCTTTTTATCTTGAAACCCGATTGGGAGACTATGATAGGACCCAACCCAAATTCCACTTTGGAATCTGACGTCGAACCATGTGCATGTTCAACACATGGCAAGTGCCCAACACTTTTTACCAAAATGCCCTTCCAAATTTCCCAAAATTTTTTTCTAACAAGTTTGAATATTGTCCATAATTCGAACAGAGTTCTCCCCTGGAATTCGTTCGTTTTCCAAAATTCATTACTTGTATAAAACATGATTTTTATAATCCCAACGTTCAGCATGCATAATAATACCATTCAAGCGACCAAACATCAAATCTTTATGGCCTCAGGCCTCAAGCCTCTCAAAATCAAATAAAATGTTCTACCAATAAAAACTGATCCAAACTTTTGAATACGTTAATAGATTTCAAAATAATTTAACTAAACAGCTTTTCAATCACTTTATTTTGTGACAGTGGACCTAGAAACTCTAGGTTGCCTACGTACCATTAACAAGGGATCAAGCCAGGGTTCTTTCACCTTTTATATTGCACTTGTGTATCTTGTTAATTGTTATTTTTCATTGTGACTGAATCAATCCATGTTTCTCATGTTAGTGATATGCTCAATAATATTCACCAACCCCTGAAGTAAAACTTTCCAACTTCTCAATTCGCAACATAGTTCATACTGAGAACATAAGTAAGCCACTCACGAACTTCCTCTAATTCATAAATCACTTTATATATACGGGCTTAGATTATTATATATATATAACTAAAGATAAAAAATAAAAAAAATGAAACTCGAGACACTTTTAACTTTTCCTTCGAAAACTCACATAAATTTATTTACAAATACACACACACACACACACACACACACACACACACACACACACACATATATAGATATATAATTACTTATTACATATAAATAGAAAAATAAGAAATTTATTAAGATAGCATTAACCACATGAAATCTGAATGTCAACATCTACAATTTAAATAGATTACATTTCCATTTGTTTCTCACATTAAACCGTCAATTCCTTGTATCTCATAATGTAACAAATCCTCGGAGGCATCGGTAACACATGGTCAACCTCAGCAGCAATCCTCTAGGTTCTTGGGGACATGTAGTCAACCCCAGAACGCACATCCCTCGCTCCACAGGTGAAGCGTCATGAAACTCATGGGGCATTGTCATAAAGAACAAACTATTTCAACGGCAATTGGGGGGTACTCTTGTGATGGGTTTGAAAACAATATTCCAAATTTATCATAAAGTTTCCCTTATTCCACAAAATCCATTTTCTTAATCTTATATCAACTTTTCCAAAAAATCAGTTCCCAACTACTCTTAAAATATATATACATTATGCTAAGGACTAATGTCCATGATTCATCACCTTCAAACCACTAGTGTGTATATATAAACATATAATAAACATTTAGTTAATTTCTCGGCCACAACAAAATTCATTAATAAGCCGTTCTTACACGAAGAAACCTAATATAAAGCCCTTAGAAAATAAAAGCGATTATCTCATAACCCATAAACCTTTGAATAACCCAATATCACCCAGTCATACACTTTAACAATACTCATAATACTAATAATTAAATAAGTAAGAAGATAAACTTCAAATATCAGGGTCTTAACAAAAACTCAATACAAACATAATCAAATAAATGCACATAGATTAAAGCCTTGTTCAATCACTTCTCAACGGGTGAAATTATCTCCGAAAACGTACCCTTAATTTAGGGGTCAAATTATCATACTTGGTCAATTGGGCCGCGAGGCCCATGATCTCTAGATTCCCAATTTTCTGAGGTTCCTACAGTTCCACACACTTTCTAAAACCATCTTGCAAGTTTGGTCGAACAAAATTGTTTAAGATCGCTGAAATCGTACGAAACGGACGGTTATTGTAAAACGGCAAACTTTAACTTATTGAATTCAAACATCGGGTCTTTCTCATTCCTCATCCCGTGAAATCCTACACGATTCTAGAGATGTCTAGATTAACATATATTAAATTGGAGTTAATCCAACGGTCCGAAAAAAAGTTCTAACCTAGATAACGCCTAATATGCTATCCAAACGACGATCAAACAATATCCAAATTTATATCTGCATATACCGTCGTGCTTGGGATGAAGTGAGGATCATTCTAGGACACAAGGATTGGCCCAAAAGTAGCCCATGCATCGCCACATGCAACTTGGAACTGTGCCAGTGTCCAAAACGATTTTGGGTAATCGGAAAATCTCCAAACCGCCGTCTAAGACTTATACCTACACGGTAACACTACATAGAGTGGAGCAACTTTTGTTCTCCAGACCTACCCTAAAGGTCGAGAAGTGCCGAAATCAGAGGCTGAAACTAGCAGATTTTCAATTGCTTAATTAACCCCTAAACGTTAAAATTTCTCCTATCCAACACAACTAGCAGCTAAACGTCTCAAGAGGTTGAGAAAGCATACTCGGATTAACGAAAATGGTGGCCGAAAGTGGGAGACGAGCGGCCTGAACTCTCACACAAATTGGCCAGACTTTGGAGAATCTAGCGGTGTCGTGAGCGGCGGCGCTGAAGAGGTGGGTGGGGGGGGGGGGGGGGGGGGGGGGGGGGGGGGGGGGGGGGGGGGGGGGGGGGGGGGGGGGGGGGGGGGGGGGGGGGGGGGGGGGGGGGGGGGGGGGGGGGGGGGGGGGGGGGGGGGGGGGGGGGGGGGGGGGGGGGGGGGGGGGGGGGGGGGGGGGGGGGGGGGGGGGGGGGGGGGGGGGGGGGGGGGGGGGGGGGGGGGGGGGGGGGGGGGGGGGGGGGGTGGAAGGAAGGAGAACTAGCTAGTCATTTCGGACCAATCCGAGCTCCGATGGTGGACCATGGCGGCGGCGGCGAGCGAGACCAGCTGAACAATAGAGTTCCCCAGGGTCTGGTGTATTTACTATTTGAGCCCACTACGTGTCTCATGGACTCATCTTGACGTGCTCTACGCAATGGACAATTGAAATTCCCAAATTCTTTCCGAATACAAAGTTAATTTTTAAATTATTTAAATATTCCCGAGCTAAAATTGTCTTTTACTTGAATAAATTAATAATTAGATATTAATTAGGATTGGATTATTATAGACTGGAGGATGGAAAAGTTGAGAAAAATTTTGGGTTTCAATTCTAGTTATTATGTGAACCACTGGGCTCTAAGGAGGACTTGGGGTCGTGGTGGCATCATGAGGTAGGGATACAAATCTCGGGGAGCTACCTGGCCCACGCACCGGTCACGTTGGGTTGTGCAGAGTACCTTTCTCGGCCGGAAATCTCTCCAAAATGCCAAACCTAAAGATATCTCCTATGTGTAACACTCTATTTGGAACCACTTTTATTCTTGGATCTCCCCCAAAAAATGGTCGGAAGTTAGGAAATTTCGGGTTATCTACATTGCAAATCAATCACATCCTACCCAACCATCAGGTAGAGCTTGAAAAATAGGTGGAAAAAGCATACCTTATTTGAGCCGGTTTGGTGGCGGGGAGGGGAGAAACGGCCGATAAAGTTTAAGAAAAATCTGTCCAAAATTGCATGTTTCATGGCTGATTCCGGTGACCGCACGGCGGTTCGAAGGCAGCGAAAGGCTGGGGCTAGAAGAGGGAAGTGTGGTGGTTTCGTTGGGACCGGTCTTGCTTGAAAAAGGAGGCCAGATTTGGGAGAACTCACAACTTGAAATTGGTTGGTCGCTCTCTATCCAAATGAAGAAATTCTGGGTTTTAAAAAAAAAAAAAACTTCGAAATATTTATGGTTGTGCCACTAGCCTATTCTAAACTCCCATTCGGGCCCACCATATGTCTCCAGACCCGTCTCGATGTGCTCTACGCAAAATTCCAATCCAGAATTTCCAAATTCCCTCCAGAACTTAAAATGACCTTTTTGCCCCTTTAATATTAAATAATACTTTAATTTCCAAAAACCTTAATTAATTCAAATAATTTTATTTGATTATTCATTTCCACTTCTTTCCTCATTTAATCGTCCCTGATAAAAAGTCAACTCTTCAATCATTTAAATAAATTCCTGTAAAATTATCTTTTTCTTGTATAATTTAATATTTAACTATTAATTTAGGACCGGGCCCTACACTTGCCCTTATTCAAATTATTAATTTGCTTTCTCTGTGATTTGTGTTTTCTTTTCTTTTGTTTTTTAAGGACTTTTCATAAATAGGTCCTACTTCAAAAAAAAAAAAAAACACCCTTAATTAGCCACTTGTCATTTTCTATTAGTTCTTACTATTTTAGAATATTTCACTAGAAAGTACATCAAGGAGTTTTTCTAAAGTAGCCTATTCCTGGAGAAAAAAAATCTCAATTAGCCATTTGTTATGTTCTAATTAGCTCTTAGTCTGTTACAATATTTCACTTGAAAGTACATACTGGAGTTTTTCTAAAATATTAGACTTTATTTATTTATTTATTTATAATTATAATAAAATGTCTTGTTAGAATGAACTTTTTTTTAAAATTTTTACTCTAACCATATAAAATGTATTACCATTGATGAGAAATATTAAAAATCTTGTAAAGTGTTGTATGTTTGCTGCCAGCAATTATGAGATTCCCACAAAACAAATGAAGCAATTTTTAATTAATCTAAGATTTGTGCTGCTGAGTATAAACAAATGAAGCAATTCACAAAAATTCAACCATCTCACACTCCCATCGTGAACTTACCCACTGTCTTCCGCACTAATTAGTTCAATTGGCACAATTCCTTTTAATAATTAACACCATCACCTTAGATAATGTTTTGTGTGTTCCTTCCTTTCTTTTGAATTTAATGTCAACCAGGATAATTACCGACTCACTCAATCGTTGTGCGATCTTATTTCCCACATTTTGTGTCTTGCAAGACTTGGCTATCAGGAAGATGATTGGTATGGGTAAACAACGTAATGATCTATATTACATGTTGCCTTTGCCAGGGACACATGTTTCCTGTGAAGTTCCACGAACGTCCCAATTTATGGCACCTTCGCTCTTTACACCTTTCACCACTCGTTTTCATTTACTTCTTCATTGCTTCGTTCAAAAATTGTTTCGTTGACAATAATTGTGGCATTTGTCCTATGGCCAAACAAATGAGAATTCATTTTCCATTAAGTTATATTTCATCGCATTCGCCTTTGACTAATTACATTGTGACATTTGCATAAAATAGCCTCTCATTTAGGAGCTTGTTTTTTTTTTCTAACAATTATAGATGACTTTACTCGATGCACTTGGCTTTTTTTTTGATGGCTTACAAATCTGAAACACAAACTTTTCTAAAATCTTATTTTACTTTTGTCAAAACCAAGTTCAATTTTAACATTAAAGCCATTCAGGGTGACAATGGTTCAAAATTTTTATCCAAGAGAGAGTTTTTGCAAACCAATGGGATTGAACATCAACGATAATGCATTCACACTCCACAAAAAAATGAAGTTGTTGCAGCCAAAACATCACCACATTCTCAATGTTGTCTTTGTGTTTCCAAGCCAATTTCCTTCTCAATTTTTGGGGGGAGTTGTTTTAACGCTCTGTCTCATAAGTCGGTTGCCCACTCCATTATTGTCTAATAAGTCACCCTTTGAGTTGCTCTATCACCGGCCACCAACCTTTGACCATCTTAGAGTTTTTGGGTGTCTTTGTTACGCTACTATGACTCATCCCCTACAAAAATTCGATGCTTGTGTTACACTCTGGATTTTCGTTGGCTATCCCATGGGACAAAAGGCTACAAACTTTTTGATTTGCACAGCTCAAATTTTTTTCTTTCAACCAAGATGTTCAATTCCATGAACCTATTTGAACTTTCTCCACTATTCCACCTCAACCTCCTTCCTCCACTCATGTTTTCCCTAACCCCAATTTTCGACGTTCCCCAATCACTTTCTCTAATTGAACCCATCTCCCTTCTCCACCCATTTCGACCCTAAGCCCAACTAGCCCTCACACACCTACTCATGACCCGACTGGTCCACCTTATGACGCATCCTCTGCTAGAACCTACCAACCTCACTCATTCATCTCCACAACCCCACCCTGGCACCCACCAGGTCCTGTGGTCCTCCCACCATTCATCTCCCACAACTCCAACATATTATTCCTCTCATCCAAGGTAGGCTCTAGATGGCATCTAATATGACGCTTGTCCAACCATGCCTCCTCATTTGCCCGGTCGCCAGTCTGCTGTTCCAGGTACAAAATACCCATTCTCTCATTTCTTGTTCTTATCTCGCATTTCATTACTCCATTTTCCATTTTTAGCTAATATTTTAGGCACCATCGCTATCCTTGATCCCAATTGGCCTTAACGGATAGAATGGTGATTATTCTACAGGCTAGTCGTCTCAAGAACTCCCCAGGAATATCACAAACAATGATCTCAGTAAATTAGAGAGAGATTCTCTAAATAAATTCGGATATCGGAATGAATAAAATTGAATAATCAAAAGTCCCTAAATCAGTCCTCAAACCCGACTTAAATAGTTCTAAAAAAAATCTGAAAACAATTCCTAAAAGAAAAGGAGTTTAACTGAAACAAACAACTTCCTAAAAAATAAGAGTTCAATGCGGAATCAAATTAAGAGTTCAAAGTTACGGCTTTCCCGAACGTCTCCTGCCTTTGCTGTCCATCTTCCAGCTCGTGGTAGTTCAACGCCATCACTATGCAATCACAACTCAGCATTTATCCCGTATCTATGCCCTGCAAAAGCTGAGATGTTTCACATTAAAAACATCAAGAAGTCTTTAAGTGACTAGGCAGACGTCATCTGTTGGCATTATCATTAATCTTCTGTAGTACTTCACACGGCCCAATCTTCCGCTCTTAAGCTTATTATATGCACCAATAGGAAAACGATCACGAGTAGGACAGCCAAACAAAGTCACCCACCTCAAAAAGGACCCGCGACGCCGATGGCTATCAACCCGCAACTTGTACCGAGCATGCTTTCCTGGCATAGCCGACTGCACCTATGCATGGATGCCTTGAAGATGCTTTGCCATCTCATTGGCCTTAGGACTAAAACGCCCTACCGTGGAGTAGGAACTAAATCCAAAAGCCGAAGGATTCCGCCATAAACAACCTAAAAAGGGCTCATACCAGTGGTCCTATTGTGGACCGGTTGAGGCAAATTCTGCCCGTGGTAAAGCCAAATCCCATTGCTTCGGTTTGGTGCCTAACATACACAAAAGGTTGCCCAAACTCCGATTCACCACCTCAGCTCTACCATCCGTCTAGATGATAAGCACTACTTGAAATTCAACCTGTACCAAGCCTGCCCCATAAACTTTTCCAGAAATTACTAATGAACTTGGTATCACGGTTTTACGTTATAGATCGGGGAAACTCCATGTAGGCGCACAATGTCCTTAAAATAAAGATGGGCAGCCCGAACAGCATCCATCATTTTTCTGCATGCGATAAAATGGGCCATTTTAGAAAATCTGTCAACCACAACCAGTATAGAATTCGAAGCCCTCTGAGTCCGGGGGTAAACCCAACACAAAATCCAGTACTGACATCAAACCAGGGAGCCTCAAGGACTGGACAAGGGCATGTACAATCCGCATTAGTAGAACACCTTTGGAACGTTGGCACACATAACAACGATCCACATAATGCGCCACATCACTTGGTAGTTTAGGCCAATAAAATTCAGATGCGATAAGGGCCAAAGTCTTATCGCGCCCAAAGTGGCCCTCATCATGAAGCTCACGTATAATGTGCTGCCGCAAAGAACAATCTGGTATGACAGAGCTGCAACCACGAAACAGATACCCATTATGCAAGGTAAAATCACAACGATGGCCATCAGTGACCTCTTGAAAAATCTTGCCAAAGGAATGGGTCATCATGGATATATGTCTTTGAAAGCCCCAAAACCTGTAACCCTGGCACTCATGGTGGTAAGAAGGGCAGGACGTCGACTCAAGGCATCAGCAACACGATTCCAACGGCCAGCCTGGTGCCTGAGCGTGAAAGTGAACTCCTGCAGATACGCCACCCACTTGGCATGTCGTTGACCAGCTTGTGCTGACCATTGATGTATTTTCAGAGCCTCATGATCAGTGAGCAAGATAAACTCCTTCTGTAACAGCATAATGACGCCAATGTTTCAGGGACAGAACAATGGCATAAAATTCGAGGTCATAGGTGGAATAATTTTTCTTTGCACCCCACGATTTCTCACTAAAAACGCCAGCAGGGACGCCCTGAACTTGGCTCAGAACACCACCAATACCAACTCAAGATGCGTCACAGTTAACTTCAAACACTGGTGCCTCGGTCATCTTCTGCTGATCAACCAAAACTAGCCTCTGCGTCGTTCCGACCATTGAAAATTCCTACCCTTGAGGCACTCTGGAAGAGGGGCAATTAGCATGCTGAAATTTCGATGAAACGGCGGTAGAAGGATGCCAAGCCATGGAAACTGCGGACGTCATGCACCGTCCGTGAGTTGGCCATTCCAAAATCGCATCCACCTTGGACTGACCTGCATGAACACCATGAGTAGAGACAACAAAACCAAGAAACGTCACAACATCAGTAAAGAAGGTACACTTCTTTCGATTAACAAAATAGGCGCTCTCGCCCAGGCATTAAAGGACAGCACGAAGATGATCAAAGTGGGAGGCTCGCGTGGGCTGTAAATGAGGATGTCGTTGAAGTAGACTACAACAAATTTCCCCATAAAAGGCCGCAAAATCTAGTGCATAAACCTCATGAAGGTGCTGGGTGCATTGGAGAGGCCGAAGGGCATGACCATTCCACTCATACAACCCGTGCCTGCGACTTGAAGGCCGTCTTCTATTCATCTCCAGGGCCGAATTCCGTCTGATGGTAACCGCTTTTAAGGTCAATTTTTGAGAAGACCTTAGAACCGGATAATTGATCCAACATGTCATCCAGACGAGGAATAGGGAAGCGGTATTTCACTGGCTGATTCTCTCATCGCGCGGCTATCAACACACATGCGCTAGGAACTATCCTTCTTTGGCACGAGTAGGGCAAGAACACAACACGAACTCATGCTTTCCCTGAGAAACCCGCTGCATAATTCCATCACTTGACGCTGCAGCTCCTCGGCTTCCTTGGGGCTAAGGCGGTAAGCCGGCCGGTCAGGCAGGCTCATCCCGGATGAGATCAATCTGGTGCTGAATATCGCGCATGGGAGGAAGCCCCGGAGGAAAATCGTCTGGCATCAAATCCAAAAATTCATCTAACAGTTGCTGCACCTCTACTTGGAAGCTCAGGACAGCCCCGTGCGTCACTATCTCCACAAGGCAGCAGCGCACATATCATCGTATTGTCCCGCTTAATTTCACCTAAGAACCTGGACATAGAAAGAGGTTAGTACTCTGAGTCGTTGTGCAGGCGTGGTGCCTTCCCGCCGGATGCCAACACAATCTCCGTCCCTTGATGCTAAGAGTGTATGTGTTCTTCCGCCCATCATGAATGACGCTCCCATCATACCTCCACGGCTCGGCCCAACAAAACGTGACAAGCGTCCATGGAAACAACATCACACCAGGCATCATCAAAATATTTTTTTCCAATAGAAAAAGATACAAGACAACGCCTATCTACCTCTTACTTCGCTGCCCTTACTCAACCACGACAATTTGTAGGGTTTAGGATGACGGTCCGTCTTAAAATGCAACTTCTGGACAGCCTCGTTCAGACCACGTTCTCGCAACTACCGCTATCTATCATCATCTTGCAGAGGTCTACAACTGTGCATGTTGTGTGGAAAATATTGGTTCGCAACCAATCATCTCCTGAATCATCTTTGGAGTTAGCAAACTTTTCGAACAACTAGGGTCGCTTGGCCATCCCCATAAAGAACATCACTCGCTGCCTCATCATCATACACGGGTTCGGCAACGTTGTCATCCTCGTCTCCCACATCCTCTTTCGACCAATAGATTTTTGCCCTTATGACTGGCGGGTTTTGCATCCGTTGTTCCATGTCCCTGTCACCACAACGGAAACACCGAATAGGAGGGTTAGGATTGCTCTGCTGTGATGGTTGGGTAGGACGGACATCTGGGCCGAGTTGGTCGGCTGTTCGGATCACTCCTATTGACTGGCCCCCGCTTCACCTGCTTCTCACAGCAAAGTGCGTGCTGGTATGCCTCTAAACAGTCCACAAAGAGTGAAGACTAAGACATCCTGCAGAGGTGGGCGTAGACCTCCCACATAACGCGCTACCAGCTGCTCCTGCTTTCAGATAAATCGTTTCGCGCAATTAATTGATAAAATTCTTCCGTGTAATCATCAACGACTCCATGCCTTGCCTCAACGTATGAAGGCGCTAAAACAAGGTTTGAGTGTACCCCGAATGGAAGAAAGTGACTCTTCATCTTCTTCATCTTCTCCCACCCCACCACTCTCAGTTTTCCCGCCTGTCCCTTGAGCACCGCAACTGTTCCCACCATGCAACGCTCGGCCTTTCAAGTTTGATGGCAACCGCTTCACCCTTACTCCAGCATGGACTTCAGCCAATCAATGAATCCCTCCGCCTGTAATGTGCCAGAAAATTCGGGCAACTCGACTCGAAATTCAAGGTCTCCCATACGCACCTCCCTACCACGGGCCTCCCTAAGGTTAGCACGGTTGTGATAAGGATTGTCGAAAGTGGAGTCGGAATCATGATCAGTGATCTCGTCATCCTCCAATTCACGCGCCTCCAAACGCTGCGTTAGTTCCGTGACTTGCCACTTAAATCCTCAATCATCGCATCTGAAGGTTACGATCCACGGTGTTGGACTTGCTCATTCCGAATCGGCCCACGCCTCCCGCGACCACGACCACCAGCCATTGAAATCGTTGAAAAATTTGCCCAGGAAAAATTTTCTCTGAGACACAATGAACGCGATAGAATGGTGATTATTCTACAGGCTAGTCGTCTAAGAACTCCCCAGGAAATATCACAATGATCTCAGGAAATTAGAGAGAGATTCTCAAATAAATTCGGATATCCGAATGAATAAAATTGAATAATCAAAAGTCCCTAAATCAGTCCTCAAACCGGACTTAAATAGTTCTAAAAATTCTGAAAACAATTCCTAAAAGAAAAGGAGTTTAAAACTGAAACAAACAACTTCCTAAAAATAAGAGTTCAATGCGGAATCAAATTAAGAGTTCAAAGTTACGGCTTTCCGGACGTCTTCCTGTCTTTGCGTTGATCTTCCAGCTCGTGGTAGTTCAACGCCATCACCTGACAATCAACAACTCAGCATCATATCCTGCATCAAGATGCCCATACATAACGAAGACCATGCAAACAGAATTAGATGCTTTGGCACAAAACCATACATGGACTCTTGCCTCGCTGCCACCTCGACACAAAACCCATTGGTTGTAAATGAGTTTTCAAACTCAAATATAAATCTGATGGGACCATTGATCATTACAAAGCCTAGCTTGTGGCCAAGGGCTACACAGGGTGGAAGACATTGATTACCAAGAAACATTCTCTCATACCACCAAACTCGCCACATTGTGTTGTCTTCTCATTGTTGTTGTTGCTCGTAATTGGTTCATCCATCAATTAGATATTCATAATACCTTCCTCCATGGAGATTTGCACGAAGTTGGGTACACGGAACCTTCTCCGACTTACCCCTACACGGGGATAATACCATATGTCGGCTCAATAACTACCTTTATGGACTTAAACAGGCTTCCAGGAATTGCTTCTCCAAATTTTCCGGTGCTATTCAACATGCAGGCTTTCATTAGTCAAAAGTTGATTACTCATTGTTCACCAAGGTTCGAAAATAATTATTTTACTGCAATTCTCATTTATGTGGATGATATACTTGTCACGGGGAATGATTTGCAAGAAATGGAGCGTCTCAAATCTTTTCTCCTCAACCATTTTCACATCAAGGACCTTGGTGATTTAAAATACTTCTTGGGTATTCAGTTCTCTCATTCCAAGAAATATATTTTCATGTCTCAAAGAAAATATGCATTGGACATATTACAGGAATGCAGGTCTTTTAGGCTCTCGCCTAGATAAGTTTCCTATAAAATATCGATGGTTAGTGGGACGCTTGATCTACCTCACTATAACAAGGCCCGACATAGTATATTTAGTTCAGACATTGAGTAAATTCATGCATGAGCCTAGAAAACCACATTGGGATGCAGCACTCCCTGCCCTTTGATTCATCAAACATTCTCCAGGACAAGGCTTATTATTTCTTGCATCTAACTATCTTGCTTTGAGAGCTTAGTGTGATTCAGACCATGCCGATTGTTCGTACCACAGACAATCTATCACAGGTTTTTGTATTTTTTTGGGAAATTCTCTCATGTCATGGAAATCCAAAAAACAAACCACGTTTCTCCTTCTATCGGAGAAGAAGAGTATCAAGCCATGGCTACTGCTTTTGGAACTCACTTGGCTAAAAAATAGACTACATGATATGAGAGTCCCTCAGGTTAACCTCGCTCTATTATATTGTGACCATCAAGCTGCATTATTGCGAATCCTGGATTCCATGAGCGCACCAAACATATTGAGATAAATTGTCACATCTTTCGAGAAAAGCTGCTTGTCGGACCTTATCACTCCTTCATATTTTCCTTCCCATGCTTCAGTTAGTAGACATTTTAACGAAGGCTTTGGAAAAGAACGACTACACTAGATTAAGGAGCAAGTTGGGACTACTTGACATTCACTCTCCAACTTGAGGTAATAGAATAATATACTGTAATTGATATTTTATTATTGTAATATGTCAATTATAGCTTGGACATAGAGTAATTTACTTGATATAGGTAGACAAATCCAAATCAAACCCTAGGATTGAGGATCATGCTACAGCTGACTTTGTAATATTTGTAGTATATATTTTGCTGTACTCTACTATTGTCAATACAACAAAATCTTTCAACCAAACATTCTTTACATGTTGTGCTTTGTTCTCATCCTACCATTTTTTCTCATACCAAATACCAATTTCTAATCACGATCATTAATGGAGAGATTGCTATTTTTGAGGCGGCACCATGGAGCATATATATATATAGTCAGTTTTTAGGTTTAGTGGTCCCTAAACTTTGATTTAAATATAAAATACTGAGAGTTGGAAACCAATATTAAGTTTCAATTTAAAATTTTACAAATATTTTATGCACCCATTTTCTCCTCTCATTTGGCATACTTAGTTTGACTCAGGAATATGCCACCAGAGGCGCTCTGCATAGCTGCTATGAACCAGGTATTAAGCATAGCTACTATGAACCAGGTGGAAACTACGACAACTTGATGTCAAGAACGCCTTTCTACATGGCGATCTTGAAGAAGAGGTTTTTATGAAACAACTAACAGGACCCGCCCCCAATTTCTCGAAATTCGAGACGATCTTGTGAAATTCCCGGACATCACCAGATGTCAGGCCTACTCATTGAAACTATATCCTCTTTTCCCAAAAAGGATTAAGGACACGAGAGTTCCTACCGAAATTTCGGGAGAGTATCCCCTGAAATTGAACATTTCCCAAATTTCAACCCTCACAAAATTCACATTTAACAATACCAACCGACAACATGCACAATATAGTCTCATGCAAATCACATAATAGGCCTCCGGCTTTCAATAGTTGAAAACAGAATCAACAATGTTTTCAAATCAATTAATACATAACCCATGAAATTAATGACCTCAAACAACTTCACCAATACCACATAAATCGTTCAACCGATTTAAATTCAACAATTACCTCAGAATCCAATCACATACACAGAATCGATCAAACTTTTTAAACACACTAATACTTCGCGGCTGCACCCTGGCTAGACCCCAGGCTGCCACGTACCCTTGGACAAGGGATCAAGCCACACGTAGTTCTCATCTCTAACAGTCACAACTCCGAAAATAAACAATCATTCACAACATAACCAACTATACATTTCAGATCTATCACAATTTCAAACTCTTCCTTTATATCAGTTCAAATTCGTAACCATACCCTATTCAAGGCGTATGTACATTAAACACATTATCCAATTATTCCCCTTTTTAACAGTTCAATCCGCAACCATACCCTATCCGAGGCGTATGGCGCCAAACAACATTGCCCAAATCCAGGGCTTATACGTTCATACATGTACAGGCTCACAAATCTTGAGACAGGAATCAAAACCACATATACATATATGTGATATGTATAACAAGAAAAGAATAATTATATATATATATACATAAACACACCCACCTCTCACCATCATCATGTACCAGGGGAAAACAATTCAACAGGGGATTGTTGATTAGCTCACAATTATCAGCCCTCAAACGGACTATGTGGCTAGGGACGAGCAGTCCAACTGGGGGACTAACTCTGAGCCAGCACGTACGGACAAAGAATCAAGACCCGTACGCCTCTGAACAGTCCTCACGCGCAGACTACCCAATTGAGGGTCTCAAGCAACATCCCGTCAAGGATGCCCCGGTTCCGTCATATCAAGACCATATCCACAATTTCCATGTATCAGGATCCAAGGGGAGGTACATGTGATGTTGCACATCATGTACTGGGGAAAACAATCCAACGGGGATTGTTGACTAGCTCACAATTATCAGCCCTCAAACGGACTATGTGGCTAGGGACGAGCCGTCCAACTGGGGGACTGAGACTCAACCAGCCCGTACGGACGAAGAATCAAGACCCGTACGTCTCAAAACAGCCTGACGCGCCAGACTACCCAATTAGGGGTCTCAGCGACACCCCGTAAAGGTATGCTCCGGGCCGTCATATCCAGACCATTTCCACAATTTTCATATATCCATTTCCATGTATCCCATGTCCATATCCACTGTTTCCAAATATCATCATCCAAAGGGGGAGGTACGTATGATGGTGGAGTTCGTAATCCTTATATAAATATTATATAAATAATATTCCCATCCTTAGTTCAATTTTCCCAAAACAAAATACATATTCATAGTAGACAAATAACTCTCAAACATAAAACCCATAACCGGGGAAGTACCTAAGATAGTGTTTTCTCAAATATTATATATATAAACTCCAAGAACATATCAAATCCACAAATATATCACAAATACTTTACAAAATAATAATCTCGACTATTAAATATAAAGTGCATTACAATAAACCATTTAATTCATATGCATAACATTTCCATCTTAAAACCATGCCATTATTTGAAAGCAATACCCATTATTTTCCTAATAATCGTAACCGTAATTCCCAAGACTCATTTTCACAACTCTACGAATCGAGTATCCCATAATTATTCATTTCATAATTTCAATTATCAAATATTATCCAAGAATCCCATAGGATATAATAAACAAGCTCATACTCCCAATAATATCCAAGTAATTCAAATAACAATTAACACTCGTTTACAATATCATCCTAATACTTTTCGAAGTGTGAAACTACCTCGGAAGACTCACGGTCAACCGAGTGTCAAACTTTCTAAATTTGGTCAACGGGCCGCGGGCCCCACGACCTCCATTTTTCAATCCGAACATCCCTAAGGGTTCCACAAAGTTTAATAAACCTATCCTTCAAGTTTGGTCCGAATTAGATGGTCCATTTATCACGATCGCACGATTTTTACGGTAATCGATAAAAATACAAACTTTAACTTATTGAATTCGAACATCGGGCTCCGATTCACGATTAACCGTGAAATCCTACACAATTCTAGGAATGCCTAGATTAACATATATTAAATTGGAAGCGATCCAACGGTTCTAACATATCGAACCCGGAATTCACACAATATGTAAAATCCGTTCGGGGTTCAACGTTATTCGAATTGAGTTCCGTAAATTCCTAAACGCTTTGACAACCAGGGAGATCATTTTAGGATAAAAATGTCTCCTGTACTAAGTGCCACACCACACGAGCCGACAGCACGTGGGGGTCCAAACGATAACCACTCGCCGGAAAAACTTAACATCTTGACTCCAAACTCTTACTCTTGGTAATACACCTAATTTGGAGTCACTTTTGTTTCTTGGGCATACCCCAAAAAGTGACCGGAAGTGGCCGGAATCCGGAGGCCGAAACCGGAAGATTTTCTATCGCTTATTTCAGTTTCAAAACGCAGAAATTTCTTAAAAATAACACCACTAACAGCAAGAACAGCTCGAGAGGTTCAAAATCCATACGTAGTTCGACCAAAACGGTGGCCCGGAAGTGGGAGAACGAGCTCCCAAAGTTCGCTGAAATCTGCCCAAAACAGCTCGAATTTCTGCAATTTCGCACGGAGGGAGAGAGAAGGAGGAAGAAGAAGAAGAAAAAATATATAAAAAGGTCGGTACTGTAGCAGCTACAGTAATAATAAAGAAAATTCCATTTATGTCCTTTTTGTTTTCAGACTTTTTCTCCTTCGATACAAATCGGAAACTGGGCATGCCGCATGTCTACGAACTCTGTATCTGACGAGCTCTACACAATGGTACCACTCATTTTTCCAAAATTCATCCGGGTTAAAAAGTGACCAAAATACCCCTATCCCCAAGGGTAAAATTGTAATTTCTTAATCTAATTAATTAAATCATTAAGTGTATATAAAAATTAGGGTTCGGGGTGTTACAACAACCTCCTAGATTTGAAGATTCTTCTCATCCAAAGTTTGTTTGCAAACAGAAAAAATCTTTGTACGGTTTAAACAGGCTCCAATGGCTTGGAATGCCAAATTCACAGGTTACCTACCTGTTCTTGGTTTTAAATCTTCACATTCTGATCCAAGTCTGTGGCAGGGACTGGCCCCGAATTCCTTCGAACCCGAGACGAATCTTGTGGAAATTTTTCACATCATACCGATGTCTGGCCCACTTACAAAAATCGAGCCTCTTACCAAAAGGGGAAGGGCACTAACTTTCTGCCGAAATTTCGGCAAAGTCTCCCCTGTAAATTGGACATTTCCCCAAAATTTTCAACCTGTTAAAAACACAACTGGCAGCACACACAATGCATTACACACGGTCATCAACTTGCGATTGTATAATAGGTCTCCAGCCTTCAATTAATTCGAAACAGAACCAGCAATGTTCTTAAGTCCGACAATACACAAACCAAACAATTAATGGTCCCAAACAACTTTACAATTACCACTGACATCATTAAACCGAATTCAAATCCAACAATCACATCGAAAACCACATCAGATATGCAATCACATACACAGGAATTGACCAGACCTTTTAAACACAATAATATTTGCGGCCGGACCCTGGTGAGACCCCAAGCTGCCTACGTACCCTTGGACAAGGGATCAAGCCACACGTAGTTCTTGTCTCAACGGTCACAATTTCGGTAATAAACAATTATTTACAACGGAACTATCTATACATTTCAGATCTGACACAATTCCAAATCCAACAAAAACACAATGAACACATTCTCGATTTCTTCCTTTATAACAGTTCAATTTTGTAACCATACCCTATCCAAGGCGTATGTTGCCGTACAACACTTCCCAATCAAGGGCTCAAACATTCATATATAAGCAGGGTACTCACAAAGTACAAACTTACGAATCTCAAACCAGAATCAAAACCATATATACATATATGTAATATAATAACGCCCACCTCTCACCATCATCATGTACCAGGGGAAACAATCCAACAGGGGATTGTTGACTAGCTCACAATTATCAGCCCTCAAACGGACTATGTGGCTAGGGACGAGCCGTCCAACTGGGGGACTAACTCTCAGCCAGCACATACGGACGAAGAATCAAGACCCGTACGCCTGAAAACAGCCCTATGCGCAGAGCTACCCAATTAATGGTCTACAGCAACATCCCGTCAAGGATGCTCAATCAGACCATATCCACAATTTCCATGTATCAGTATCCAAGGGGAGGCACATGTGATGTTGCACATCATGTCCTGCGGGAAACAATCCGCAGGGGATTGTTGACTAGCTCACAATCTATCAGCCCTCAAACGGACTATGTGGCTAGGGACGAGCCGTCCAACTGGGGACTGACTCTCAGCCAGCACGTACGGACGAAGAATCAAGACCCGTACGCCTGTAAAGCCATCCTACGCGCGCAGACTACCCAATTAATGGTCTAGGCGACACCCGTTAAGGTATGCCCCGGGTTCCGTCATATCAGACCATTTCCACAATTTCCATATATCCATTTCCTTGTATCCAAGTGTCCATATCCACTGTTTCCAAATATCATCATCCAAGGGGGAGGTACGTATGATAGTGGAGTTCGTAATTCTTATATAAATATTATATTAATAATATTCCCATCCTTAGTTCAATTTTCCCAAAACAAAATACATATTCATAGTAGATAAGTAACTCTCAAACATAAAACCCATAACCGGGGAAATACCTAAGATAGTGTTTTCTCAAATATTATATATATAAACTCCAAGATACTCGAACATATCAAATCCATAAATATATCACAAATACTTTACAAAATAATAATTTCGACTATTAAATATAAAGTGCACTACAATTAACCATTTAATTCATATGCATAACATTTCCATCTCAAAACCATGCCATTTATTTGAAAGCAATACCCATTCTTTTCCTAATAATCATAACGGGTACCCAAACTCACTTTCACAACTCTACAAATAGAGTATCACATAATTATTCATTTCATAATTTCAATTATCAAATAATATCCAAATAGCTCAAATAACAATTAAGACTCGTTTACAAGGTCATCCTAATACTTTTCGAAGTGTGAAACTACCTCTGAAGACTCACGCGTGAACCGAGGGTCAACTTTCCAAATTTGGTCAAATTCGACCGCGGGCCCCACGACCTCCATTTTATGATCCGAAAGTCCCTATGGGTCCCACAAGGTCTAGGATACACGTCCTGCAAGTTTGGTCCGGATTGGATGGTTAGATCGCTCACGATCGCACGGTTATCGTAAAACACAAACTTTAACTATTTAAATCGGAACATCCGGGCTCTGTATTCCGAATCCGCGAATTCCTACACAATCCTAGAAATATCTAAATCAACATATATTAAATAGGAAGCGATCCAACGGTTCTAACATATCGAACCCGGAAATCACACAATATGTAAAATCCGTTCGGGGTTCAAACGTTATTCGAATTGAGATCCGTAAAATTCTACGCACTCGTGAAAACCAAGGGATTGCATTGGGACACAATGCCCCTCTGCTACAGTGCCCACACGCCGCTACACGCACTGGGCAGCACGTGGGTGTCCAAAGCGATAACGCTTCGCCCGGAAAAACTTAACATCTTGACTCCAAACTCTTACCCTAGGTAATACACCTAATTTGGAGTCACTTTTGTTCTTGGGCTATGGCCAAAAAGTGACCGGAAGTGGTCGGAAATTCAACCCGAAGTCCGGCCGACTATGAATTCGAAAATTGAACTGTAAACTCTCAAAATTTCTGAAATCTTATCCAACAGGCAGCTAGACCACGAAAAATAGTTGAAAAACCATACCTCACTCGTCCAATTTGGTGGAGAAATAAGGGGAGAATGACGACCCAAAGTTTCTGAAAAATCTATCCAAAACCGCCTGCTTCGTGGCTGTTTCCGGACGACGGCGGCTGATCGAGTCGGTGATGGGCCGGAACTGGAAGAGGGAAAGGTGGTGGTCCTTTGGGGACCGGTGCCGCCCCAAGTGGCGGCGTGTGGTGGCGGCGGTGGAGGAGAGAAGTTGCTGCCATTCAAAAGGGGGGGGGCTGTCGCACGGGAGGGAGAGAGGAGGAAGAAGAAGAAGAAAAAAATATAAAAACGTCGGTTACTGTAGTAGTTACAGTACCAATTAAAAAAAAATATTTCATTTATATCCTTTTTGTTTTCAGACTTTTTCTCCTTCGTTACAAATTGGAATTGGGCATGCCGCATGTCTACGAACTCGTATCGACGAGCTCTACACAACGGTACCACTCATTTTCCCAAAATTCTTCCGGGTTAAAAAGTGACCAAAGTACCCATATCCCCAAGGGTAAAATTGCAATTTCTTAATCTAATTAATTAAATCATTAAGTGGATATAAAAATTAGGGTCCGGGTGTCCAACTCCTGTTTGTGCAGCCATACTGGGAATGACATTATCATTTTACTACTGTATGTTGATGACATCATTATAACAGGTTCTAGTGATCAGTTGATTCAAAAAGTGGTGACAGACTTAAGTGAGGTGTTTGAAATGAAAGATATGGGGCAACTCACTTTTTTCTTAGGTCTCCAGATTTCCTATAATTCCTTTGGTGACATATTAGTGAGTCAAACCAAGTATGCCAAAGATCTACTACATAAAGCCGCATGAGTTCATGTAGGGCCTGTGCAACACCTTGTAAGCCACACACTCAAGTGTTACAGACTGATGGTGAGCCCTTGGCCGTCACATCCCGGGACTGGATCCGCCGTAGCACGATATTGTCCGCTTTGTGCCACCCTCTCTGGCCCTCACGGTTTTGTTTGTGGGAGCTCACGACCAACTTCCCAGTGGGTCACCCATCCTAGCATTGCTCTAGCCCCCAACTCGCTTAACTTCGGAGTTCCTACGACTCCAAAGCCGCTGAGCTCCCAAAAGGCCTCGTGCTAGATGGATGCGGGTGTGCACATATAAGGCACATCACCCCCCCTCCATTGGTCGATATGAGATCCTACAATCCACCCCCTTTAGGGCCCGACGTCCTCGTCGGCACACTCGTAGCACACGGCAAAATGGCTCTGATACCAAATTGTCACATCCCTGGACTCGGCTCCGCCGTAGCACGATATTGTCCGCTTGGGCCCCCCCTCTCTGGCCCTCACAGTTTGTTTCTGGAGCTCACGACCAACTTCCCAGTGGGTCACCCATCCTGGCATTGCTCTAGCCCCCAACTCGCTTAACTTCGGAGTTCCTACGACTCCGAAGCCAAGAACTCCCAAAAGGCCTCGTGCTAGATGGATGCGGGTGTGCACATATAAGGCACATCAACCCCCCTCCGTTGGTCGATATGGGATCTTACATTGACAGATCCTACTATGTTTTTGCAGTTCAGGAGGTGCTCTCCAAGTATCTAACATTTACAAGACCTGATGTAGCCTATGCCGTGAATCATGTGTGTCAATATATGAATAATCCTCCTGAGGTTCACTATTTTTTGGTGAAGCGTATTCTCATATATGTACAAGGTACATTGGAGTATGGAATCAGCTTTACAAAAGGTCCTTGGTAGCTTAATGCATACAGTGTTGTAGATTGGGCAGGGGATATCAACACTAGAAGGTCTACAACTATATGTGTAGTATTCTTGGGTAGTAATCCCATCTCCTGGCAGTCCAAGAAGCAAGGTTCTGTATCTAGGAGTTCAACAGAGGCAGAATACATGGCCCTAGCAAACACAGCTGTTGACTTGGCATGGATTCGACAAGTTCTCTTGGATTTGAAGATGTTTCTGCCTAATGCTCCTATTATGTACTGTGACAACTTTATCAGCTCTTGCTTTAAGATCAAACCCAGTATACCATTCTCGTATTAAGCATCTAGATTTCTTACATTCCCTCTTCCTTATTCTCTTGAAATCCCTAAATCTCATCCCCTTCTTATTGGTTAAGATGGTCTCAGAGCCCATCGTGGCTTGACACTTTCGATCCGCTTCCGAATTTATGAAATATCTCTTCGCTCCGTTTATGAATTTATGAAATATCTCTTCGCTGTGCTCTTCCCTCCCTTTGTCTCTATTGTTCTTTCCTCCTTTCTGGTTTTCCCTAATTTCTGGTCATCTTTCCTCCTTCTGTTTTTTTCCCTAATTCCTGGTCATCAATGGCGATTTCTTCTTCTTCGGACAAAATTGAAGGTTTGCTCTGGATGATTACTCTCGTCTCAAAGATGATAATTTTCTCAAGTGGAGTTTTCAATTGGAATCCGTTCTTCGAGGGTTATGATCTCTTTGGGCATTTTGACGGAACTTGATGTTGATCCTCCTCGTTTTACTATTGTTGATGAGGAGGGTGTTACGTCTGCAGTTACCTGTTGCTTACAAGGAATGGATTCCGCACTGATAAAGCTTTACTCAGTTTGCTCATTGCCACTCTCTCTGATGAGGCCATCGAGTATGTTATTGGCACCAAGACTGCTCCTGATGCCTGGTTGAGTCTTTCCGATCAATATGCGTCGATTTCTAGGCACGAATCAATCATTTGAAGACTGAATTACAGACGGCCCAGAAGGGGGTGGAGATTCCATCGAGTGCTTTCTCTTGTGTCTGAAAACAGTCTGTGATCAATTAGTTCAAGTTGGGGTTAAGGTGTCTGAAGATGACTTTATGATTGCGACTCTTAATGGCCTCCCTCAGGAATATGACATGATCAAGACAGTAGATGCTCGATTGGTGGTTGCAGAGCAAACCGCAGAGGCTCGATTGGTTCCTCACTCTCTGCCATGTTTGTTACTCCGTCTTCTTTGTCATATGCCTCTGTGAATGCTATGGGCCATTCTAATTTGGTATGGGTTTACTGCCTACTCCATCTTCTTTACCAGTTGCCTATATGGGGTCCTATGATCGTTTTGCTTTGTCTTCGTTGGATAGCAATTCTAGTTCAAGAACCGTTCTTGGTAACAATGGTGGTTTTATTGGCAAGGAGGTTTTTCAGGTTTTCCTAGTCATGTTGGTTCTGGAAAGGCAGATTTCAAGGCAGAGCCTCCAGCTCATCTTTCTCAGGAAATCGATTTTGTTTCAATTCTTCACAGGAAATCTAAGTTGTTCAGGAATGTCAGAATATGCAGCAAACGGGGTTACACGATTGCTAATTGTTATTTTCGCCATGAGGCAAGCTCTTCTAGGCATGGATCTCAGGTTATTGAATGCCAAATCTATGGTAAGAGGGGTCATGGAGCCTTGGATTGTTTCCATAGATCCAACTATGTCTATAAAGGTCAAGCTCCTCCTTCCAACCTTTTTGCTATGACTGCACAAACTTCTTATGTGCCTAATTAGGTCTGGATTGCTGATAGTGGGGCTTCAGATCACATGGTGTCTGATATTTCCTCATTAAATCAAGTTGCTCCTTGTGAATCTATAGAGCAAGTGATTGTTGGTAATGGAGAAGGTTTGAAAATCAAACATATTGGCACTACCTGGCATTGCCTGGCTTCTACTTCTCTTAAAACGCCATCTGTATTTCATGTTCCATAGTTATTTGCTAACCTCTTGTCTGTGCATCAGCTGTGCAAAGATAATAATTGTGTTAGCATAGCTTTGATGCTTTTGGTTTTGTGATACAGGGTTCAGTCACCAAGACAATCCTTCTAAAAGGTCGGAGTAACAACGGATTATATCCTATTCCCTGTGATGTATCCTCTCATTGTCTGTCCAAGAAAGCGGCTTTGATTGGTCAACATGTTAAGACTTCCATTTGGTATCACAGACTTGGCCATCCAACAAATGAAGTGGTGCAATCAATGCTTATAGCTTTTGGTTTGCAGTGTGGGAGTGATTCCTCCAATTCAAATCCCTTATGTTCAGCTTGTCTTCAAGGGAAGATGCATCAGCTTCCATTTCCCGTTAGGACATAATAGGTATGAAATTCCTTTTCATACAGTTCATAGTGATGTATGGGGACCTTCCCATTACAAATCTATTGAGGATTACATATATTTTGTTTCCTTCCTTGATGAATGTACTGGATATTTGTGGGTTTATCCACTTTTTAATAAATCGGAAGTTTTCTCCAAGTTCCTAGAGTTTCATGCTTTGATACAAAATCAATTTAGTGCTGCCATTAAGTGTTTTCAGAGTGATGGAGGTGGTGAGTTTATTAGCAAGGGTTTTACAGATTTCTTGGCTTCCAGGGGAATTGTGCGTCGTTTGTCTTGCCCATATACTCCGGCAGGAATGGACTAGCAGAGCGGAAGTATAGGCATATTATTGAAACAACCATTACATTGTTAATTGCAGCAGCCTACCAGGTCAGTTTTGGCTTCATTCCGTTGCTCATGCTTGTGATCTTATAAATCGAATGTCTAGTTCTGTATTACATAATCAGTCTCCTTATTTTCATTTATTTGGCCATCATCCTGATCTTGCTTCTTTGAGAATATTTGGTACCTGCAGTATATCCGTATTTGAGACATTATAATGTGCATAAATTACAATCTCGAACCACTCAGTGTGTGTTCTCACGACATGTTCTTCACGATGAAGTTGTATTCCTTTTTAAGCAAATCAACCCTGGTATATGTGTGCAATCTTCTCAGTCTCTTTCTCCTGCATCAGTGGCTCCTGTCATTTTTTCTTTGCCTCCAACGCCTATTCAAGTTCCTCCATCATCTCTCGCCTCTGATACACAAGTATCCACTTCTCAGTCTCAGTCCATCTCATGTACTCATGGGTCTTTATCTCACATCCAACATCAAGCTTCATTGAATGACACTCCAGCAACTTCTGCAAGTTTTGTACCTATGTTGAATGACTAACAGTTACAGGTTATGTTTCCTTTTGAGGTCTCAGATGCTTCTTCCTCGTCTCCCAGGATCTAGGACTCATCAAGTTTCGTTAGTGCCTATCAATAATCATCCAATGTTTACTCGGGCTAAAGATGGTATAGTTCAGACCAAACAATTTCTTGATTATCAAGGTTATTTTACTTGTCTTCATGCTATTCATGAATTAGATGAGCCTTCTAGTTTTAAGGTGGCTTCTTTTTCTTCTGAGTGGAGACAAGCAATGAAAGAGGAGATTGATGCTCTTCATATGCAAGGGACATGGCTCTTGGTTCCTAATCCAGGTGATAAAAATATTATTAGAAGTAAGTGGGTCTACAAAATAAAGAGAAATCCAGATGGTACAGTAGGGAGGTATAAGGCCATACTTGTTACTCAGAGGTTCAGCCAAGAGCCTGGTTTTGATTTTGGGGAAACCTTTAGTCTAGTTGTTAGACATACAACTGTGAGGTTAGTATTAAGCATGGCTGCTATGAACCAGTGGAAACTACGACAACTTGATGTCAAGAACGCCTTTCTACATGGCGATCTTGAAGAAGAGGTTTTTATGAAACAACCTCCTGGATTTGAAGATTCTTCTCATCCAAAGTTTGTTTGCAAACTGAAAAAATCTTTGTACGGTTTAAACAGGCTCCAACGGCTTGGAATGCCAAATTCACAGGTTACCTACCAGCTCTTGGTTTTAAATCTTCACATTCTGATCCAAGTCTGTTTGTGCAACATACTGGGAATGACATTATCATTTTACTACTGTATGTTGATGACATCATTATAACAGGTTCTAGTGATCAGTTGATTCAAAAAGTGGTTACAGACTTAAGTGAGGTGTTTGAAATGAAAGATATGGGGCAACTCACCTTTTTCTTAGGTCTCCAGATTTCCTATAATTCCTTTGGTGACATATTCGTGAGTCACACTAAGTATGCCAAAGATCTACTACATAAAGCCGACATGAGTTCATGTAGGGCCTGTGCAACACCTTGTAAGCCACACACTCATGTGTTACAGACTGATGGTGAGCCCTTGGCAGATCCTACTATGTTTTGCAGTTTAGTAGGTGCTCTACAGTATCTAACATTTACAAGACCTGATCTAGCCTATGCTGTGAATCATGTGTGTCAATATATGAATAATCCTCCTGAGGTTCACTATTTTTTGGTGAATCGTATTCTCATATATGTACAAGGTACATTGGAGTATGGAATCAGCTTTACAAAAGGTCCTTAGCAGCTTAATGCATACAATGATGCAGGCTGGGCAGGGGATATCAACACTAGAAGGTCTACAACTGGATGTGTAGTATTCTTAGGTAGTAATCCCATCTCCTGGCAATCCAAGAAGCAAGGTTTTGTATCTAGGAGTTCAACAGAGGCAGAATACAGGGCCCTAGCAAACATAGCTGCTGACTTGGCATGGATTCGACAAGTTCTCTTGGATTTGAAGATGTTTCTGCCTGATGCTCCTATTATGTACTATGACAACTTATCAGCTTCTGGCTTTAAGTTCAAACCCAGTATACCATTCTCGTATTAAGCATTTGGATATTGACTTTCACTTTGTGAGAGAGAAGGTACAAAGAAATGATCTTATTATGCAGTATATACCTACTGAAGAACAGATAGCAGATGTATTTACAAAGGGGTTACACAGTCCCATTTTCTTACAACACTGTCTTCATCTAGACTGAGGAGCTTAGCTAGGTAGGGATAATGTTAACCATGAGTCTCTTTAGTTCATCATGTGCAGCTCACGTGCTCTCTGTTAAATCTGTTAGTGAGAGTAGTTGTATTTGTTAAGTCTGTTATAGTGATATTAGGAGAAAAGCATTGTATTAAAGCTATGTTTTTACCATTCGATCAAATAATAATCTGAAATACATAATTACCAGGATATATTCTTTCTTACATTCCCTCTTCCTTATTCTCTTGAAATCCCTAAATCTCATCCCCTTCTTCTTGGTTAAGATATTTAAGCAGATATTGTGGTACTTTTGGACCATTTCAAGGATGTAGTTAACAACATCATGATCCTTCTTTAGTTCCTCTATTGCGACTTGGAAACCTTTTACCACTAATCCGTACAAATCCCAGCAAAGTTGAACATCCGTGTTCCCGCTGTTGCTCATGTGGAGAAGGTTGTTAAACGAAGCCAGGGTTACATTTGAATTTTCATTTGCCAACTCAAGAGTGGCTATGCCGAGATCTTTGAGATTCAAGGCGGATTTAATTCGAGCATCCGCCCAGAGAAACATGAGAAAGGATGCAATGAACAATACATAACATAAAGGTTGTGGGGAGGCCATATTATATTTTTGGTGCCAAAATTAGACCTTGCAATATTGCTAATTATTTGACTGTGTTTGAGTAATGAATGAATGGAGTGTCATATATACATGAACCCCAACCCATGTATGGGTCCAAAATTAGGTGCAAAGAAGATGGGGAACCATCTACTTGTAACGTTGATTGGAACATGTTTTTGTTTCTTTCTGTTTGTTTTCCTCAAACCGCCTTAAAATCGATTGCTTTTCACTGGAACCTATTATTGAAATTATGGTTTTTTGTTTATTTTTTTAAATTACGCACAGTATTCAATTTTGTTTATTATAACTCTACTAGCCTATTTGCACACACTTCTGCACATGTGAGAGGTTTTTTTTAAAAAAATTAAAATTTATTTTAGAATTAAAAAAGATAATGGGTAGTTGTATTCCATAAAAATATAATCAATTATTTAATTTTTCTTTTAATTTTAATTTTTTTAAATATGAAAAAGTGTGAATTTACCATTTTGTCACGACCCGACTCCCCTAGCACGATATTGTCCGCTTTGGGCCCCCATCTCTGCCCTCACGGTTTTGTTTTCTGGAGCTCACGAGCAACTTCCCAGGAGGTCACCCATCCTGGGATTGCTCTAGCTCCCAACCCGCTTAACTTCGGAGTTCCTGAGAATTCGAAGCCAGTGAGCTCCCAAAAGGCCTCGTGCTAGGAAGAGACGTATCCACACATTTAAATCACTTCATCTTTCCCTCCCCGAGCAATGTGGGATTGCTCACCGTTCTTGTTTTCCCAAGACACGGTCTTACAATCCATCCCCCCTTGGGGCCCAGTGTCCTTGCTGGCACATTTCCGGTCGGGTCCGGCTTCTGATACCATTTTGTCACGACCCGACTCCCCTAACACGATATTGTACGCTTTGGGCCCCCCTCTCTCCCTCACAGTTTTGTTTCTGGAGCTCACGAGCAACTTCCCAGTGGGTCACCCATCCTGGGATTGCTCTAGCCCCCAACCCGCTTAACTTCGGAGTTCCTAAGAATTCAAAGCCAGTGAGCTCCCAAAAGGCCTCGTGCTAGGAAGAGACGTATCCACACATTTAAATCACTTCATCTTTCCCTCCCCGAGCAATGTGGGATTGCTCACCGTTCTTGTTTTCCCAAGACACGGTCTTACAATCCATCCCCCCTTGGGCCCAGTGTCTCGCTGGCACATTTCCGGTCGGGTTCGGCTCTGATACCATTTTGTCACGACCCGACTCCCCTAACACGATATTGTACGCTTTGGGCCCCCCTCTGCCCTCACGGTTTTGTTTCTGGGAGCTCACGAGCAACTTCCCAGTGGGTCACCCATCCTGGGATTGCTCTAGCCCCAACTCACTTAACTTCGGAGTTCCTAAGAATCTGAAACCAGTGAGCTCCCAAAAGGCCTCGTGTTAGGAAGAGACGTGTCCACACATTTAAAGCACTTCACCTTTCCCTCCCTCAGCGATGTGAGATTGCTCACCGTTCTTGTTTTCCCAAGACACGGGTCTTACAATATTATCCTCATTTAATTAATAATTTCAATTCTTATTGTTTGCATTAACTAAGGTCATTTTCTGGTATTTTGAATGTTTTACCATTCCCTGCCTTTTACTTTATATATATAGAAGATAAGTATTTTTAGATACATAGTTTAGGCTATTGACTTGCAGAACCAGATGTCTCCGTTCAATCAATTTGATATCTTGGTTGTGTGTGGGAGAAAACCCCTTCGCTTCGCCTGTAGTTTAGGCTATCGCTTGTTCTAAATAAATAAAAAACAACAAAGTTGCTGATTGTTTTACCTACAATCCGCTGTGAATATTCACAAATATAATACCAAATATAAAGTTCAGGAACACAATATATAGTAGATAACATCTCGATTCTCGACTATAATGTCTATAGACATATAGTGAAACATGAAATTGTTCTAAGAGATTAAGAACAACATGGCAAGTTAGGAGGAGGCATCTGAATACTCGTTTCGATAGGGGGTCCATTCTTCACAATGAGCACGGTGTCCATACCCCAACTAGCATGACGTTCCAAATGACAGTGCATAAACCATACTCCTCAAATTAATGTAAAGATTTATTTATTATATTGTCCATACCCCTACTACCTGAATAATATGTACGCATGTGAATAATATATCTACGTTTGAGTTTTAAAATGTGTATTTTATTGCATCTTTGAGATTGAAAACAAAAATATGTTTTGCCTACGTGTATAATATATATGCGTACTATGGGAAAATTTACTAACTATGGACGATTTATTGAAAATTCAAACATATACTTGATGTAAAAATAAAGCATCTCGATATATATTTCATTTTAGTAAATTATTAAAAAGAAAAAAGAAAAAGAGATATAAGCTCACGAATGTCTTAAGAGCTAAGCTAGGTGTAGAAATAAATTTTATCATAAAAAGTGAGCTAGAGGATTTACCAGGATGGTTGGCAACGAATCCAATGGTGCCCCATCCATTGTTAGGCATATCAAAAGTGTTGAGTTGGGGTGGATCCTCCAAGTTGTAAGATTCCGGGGCAGTGCTCAAATTGAAGTTTCCATAACCCATCCCAACAAAACTGAAGCTACTATAACCATGCAGATGGATTGGGTGGGTTTCTGTATTCTCAGTGTTAGTCGACTGAAAAACAATTTCAACTGCAGCACCATAGTCGATCAACTTCACCTTTGTCCCTACAAGTGGGTATAATGTATTGTTTCCCACATCTCCTGTGAAGTTGAAATAATTTGGCAGTTCGTCCGGAAAATCATCGGTGTAGACACCAGGCAAGCTCCTGAAGAATGAATTATTTGTTTAAGAATAGATTTACACATTATGTAATGAGTGACAAATATGGAGGAAGGATGCATGTAAGAATTAATTTATGAAAGTATGTCTAGCTAGATCCTATGTATATGATGTTTTTTATACTGATCCCGGGCTTGTGAATCATCAAACTGCGTTGTAGTAAAATGTAAGAATCCAATCCAAAACCAATTGGTAATAGTTGAAAAGGCCCAAGATCTTTCAAACACTAAAAACAGTTCCATCATTGGATGACCGACACCAGAAAAATCACGTAGATGGTAATGATGATATTGGTTGTTTGATTAAGTAAAAGTGAGAGGCAAGTATTAATATGCATGTACGTACCCGTAGTATGCTTGCAGTATATTAGTACTAGTTGGGGTAGCAAAACTTATGTTGTTCAAGCTAGCAGATAGCCTATTACCATTAGGACCCCCCCACAAGTTGCATTAGCACCACATGATTGTTCATTTACAGAAACTGAGATGAAGATTCTACCATTGCAAAGTTGTGTTGTGCAATTCCAAAGAACATTTCTTCGTTCATCATGGCATTCACTACACGAAGAAGATAGGTTTTACCATACACAACTGGGAGAGTGTATATAGAGTTTCCGCAACATAGGTCTAGTCAGAATTTTTATTTTTATTTTTTTTTACCAAGAACAACAATTAGCTACATCATGAATGGAACCATGTCCATTTGTCTTTCTGCGGCTATTTATCTTCCCAATTTTGAAAAACGTCCCAAATTCGGATGCCTCCTTCCTTCCTCATGCATTTTATATTTGAGAGGGAGAAAGAGTGTGTGTGTGTGTATACCAGTGAATGGTAACACCATAGTTGCCATTGCTGTGCACATTAACAAAAGCTATATCTCCTCTGCCAACATGAATGGTCGGGCCAGGGAACTGTCCATTTACAGTTAATAAGGGCTTTGTTTTATACAATCTTGTAAAATTCGCCTCCTTCAACTGCAACGAAGGGTATTGAAAAATTAATAAAAAGATAACATTTTCGTATAAATAATTTATTTATATAAAAAAAAACACACAGAGACTTAGAGCTGCGCACTTACAAAGAAGTTGTGGTGATTCATGGTTGTAACCCACAGAGAGGAGGAGCCCATCAAGAAAAAGAAACCCCAGCAAACCAAGCATAGAACTCATTTTCTTTTTCAATCTCCTTTCTGCTCACTCTATATCTGTCATATATATACAAGTAAAAGAAACAGACGCGTTCTTGTATATATATATATATATATATATATATATATATATATATATTTTCTGTCATTTTCAGCTGCCGTTTCATGTGAGCTAGGACCATGTTTTAGGCACAAACCAAACCGGTGTTTAACAAAGATAAATTATTCATTTGAAAAGTTTTAATGGGTTCGTCCAGTTAGCGATTTCTTGGTAACTAATCTCTTCGCAAGCACTTATGTGCCTTTGAGAGACTTTTTTTTAAAATGTTTAAATTTATTCTAGAATTAAAAAAGATAATGGGTAGTTGTGTTCCATAAAAATATGATATATTATCTAATTTTTCTTTTAATTTTAATTTTTTAAATATAAAAAAGTCTGAATTTACCATATTATCCTCATTTAATTAATAATTTCAATTCTTAATATTTGCATTAACAAGGGTATTTTATGGTATTTTGAATGTTTTACCATTCTTTGCCCTTTTATTTTTTTGGTCAAGGTAATTCATTCCATAAATATGAAAGGGATTACACAGGCAGCAAAGCAAAAAAAACCAATCCAACATTGATAGGTACAAGGCCTCAGCCCAACAGAAATAAAAAACCACATAAAAGAAAAACCTAAAACAAACATCTAGCCCAATACAAACACAAAGGAAGAATCCTAAATCTGAGAAGCTCCAGCCGCCACTTTCCCCTTGCTGAACCGCCGTCGCAAATCCACAACCGCCAGAGATGGGTAACTAGTAACCAGACAAACCATTGCTTAGAACGGAGAATGATGGTGGACAAACCACCCACGTAAAGAGCTCTACCATAATCCTAGAAGCTAGTGTAAAGAGCACTTTTGAAGCATCCTCATCCATGGACCCGAGCGCTACCATTCTTTGCCTTTTGCTATATATATATATATATATTTCATTGGTAATTTCGGACTCAAATGGTCAAAAAAATGTAATTTATAAAAATTAAATTAATTCAAAAACATATTGCAACTTCATTAGAAAATAAGAAAAAAGAACAGGATGGGAGTGGTTGGGAAGAGGAGTGGGGCGACGACTGCATGGCAGAGTGTGCTGCAAGATATGGGTGGCGTGGTGATGTAGATAAAAATGCGTTGAAGTTTATGTAACATTTGGATTGAAAGCATTAAAGTTTAAGACCTTATTTTGGTCTCTATAATAGGATTAGTGCATCAACTAAACCAAAATTAATTGGCTCTAGCACATATCGTTCCTTAAATTTAAGACCTTTTTTGGGATTCTAACCTAATGAATTGCACATATCATACACTGTCAAATTTTTTGTACTTGCTTGAATCACAACTGGTTTGCTACCTTCCTTTATGCTTACCCTCAAAAAGCTAAACAGAGGCAGCTATGGAGGGAAATTCTTTCTGTCGAACATGCTGCCTCTTTGCCCTGGGTTCTCCTAGGAGATTTTAATAATATATGTTTACTGACTGAATTAATTTAGTTAATGGGCTCTTGCTCATATTGTTCCTTAAATATAAGACATGTAATATTATTTTATTTTTTAGCTTGACATGAATATATTATTACGGTAACTTATTATATCATTATTAAAGAGTAAATGAGTTAATTATAAAGACTAGAATGTTCATGGCAAAGCAACTTGTAGTTAGTAAAGAAGTATTTTTATTATAGAAATACAATAAATTGCATTCAGACTTAACACCATCAATCGCGAATACCGGATTGAACTGACCTTTTTATCTACACGTGGTGCACACAGTGGACTCAAATTGAACATATATGCTATGGTATGGACAAACCAAAAGACCCACGAGGAGCATCTGTGCAATTTAGTTGATTTGATATTTTCGGTTTCGGTTTGAATTACAGGAGAAAAGTGTTCCCACCCTTACTAAAAACATTGGTGGTGTATTATAGTGGTGATTGCCACTGTCCCTTTAAAAAGGATAAAGGAAGGGAAATAATATACATTTGTTACAAACTTCTCAAATGTAAATTCAGATATTCTTTTAGGAGAGAGAGAGGTTTATTTGGGGGACACCCTTTTAGTCAAACAAAATAAGGCATATATTTAGTTATGCTCAGATTTTTATTCTTCTCCAATATGGAGGTATTTATACAAATACAAAGATATGTTAACCCTAAATAAAAGTAGAACACAGAAACCCTATGAGTCCAGAAGTAGGTAAGGTAGAACACAAAAGCCCTGTGAGCACGGCAATAGATAAGGCATAACACAGAAACCCTGCGAGCACGACAGTAGGTAAGGCAGAACACAGAAACCCTGCGAGCACGGCAATAGATAAGGCAGAACACAGAAACCATGCGAGCACGGTAGTAGATAAGGCAGAACACAGAAACCCTACGAGCACGGTGTAGATAAGGCAGAACACAGAAACCCTACGAGCACGGTGTAGATAAGGCAGAACACATAAACCCTGTGAGCACGGCGGAGATAAAGCAAAATGCAGAAACCCTATGAGCACGGCAGTAGGTAAGGCAGAACACAAAAACTTTGTGAGCACGACGGAGGTAAGGCAGAACACAGCCATGACTGTAGCAAGGTAGGCTATATCTCCTCCTCTCCCTGTGAAGAGAAAGGGTCGTCGAAGAGTTAAGAAATAGGCTATATCTTCATGGGAATACATCAAGGTAATGGGGATACGTCAATAAACATATTCTTTTCACTCCCCCTCCCCCCCTTAAAGAGGAGGGGAGGAGGGCACTTAAATTTCAAGAAGAACACAAGTACAGGTCACAAGAAAACCTGGCTCTGATACCAAGTCAAACAAAGTAGGGCATATATTTAGTTATGCTTAGATTTTTATTCTTCTCCAATATGGAGATATTTATACAAATACAAAGATGTGTTAACCCTAAATAAAATAGAAAATATATCTAAATTACAATAGGAAATAAATCTAAATTATAATAGGATTAGATAAATGGGTAAGTAACCAAAATCCTAACTAAGTAAGGACTCACCAACATAAATAATTAAAGTTGTCAATTTACCTTTGTGACGCTTTAGAAACAAAGTATGGTCTGAGTTACTCTGTTCATACCCAAATTTCTTCATAGATGCTGCAATCACCCAAACCATGCTCTTGGAGATTGCTTCAATCCATATAAGGACTTCCGCAGCTTACACACAACACCCTCCTTAGAGGTTACAAGAATACCAGGAGGGAGATCCATGTAAATCTCCTCCTTGAGGTCACCATGTAGAAGTGCATTTTTGACATCGAATTGCAATAAGGGCCAGTGGCGATTAGCAACCAGGGACAACAGTACACGCATAGTATTGAGCTTTACCACTGGAGCACAGGTCTCCAAATAATCCACTCCGTAGGTCTGAGTATAACCTTTTGCTACCAATCTAGCCTTGTAACGGTCAATGGAACCATCAGCCTTATGCTTCAAAGTAAACACCCATCTACATCCAATAGCTTTCTTCCCTCGTGGCAAAGGAACTAAATCCCATGTTTTATTCTTGTTTAAGGCGTCCGTTTCAACATTGATGGCATCCATCCATTTGGGGTTAGATAAAGCATCCTGCAGCTTAGTTGGCACACATACACTAGATAATTGACACAAATATGATGCATATGATTTAGACAAACGATGAGTTGACACATAATGGCTAATGGGATATTAGACTTGACATGTATATCAAGAGAATATTGTACTTTAGGTTTCCCACGAGTGGTTCGTGGGGGTAACTGATAAGTTGACACATATAGATCATTAGAAATTACCTCACTTGATTCACTATCACGAGTAGATTGGGGCACTAGCAAGGTAGATAGGGGTATTGCATCGAACTCATCCATACAAGAATCACTGTCACTATTTTCATATATAGGTGACTAGTCGCTTGCTTCAATGCCACCGATCGTTTCAACACCGAGAGCGCCTACTTCATCTCCAAATAAAGGTGACCGGTCAAGTTCCAAAGGGCAATCGGCCGTTTCTTCACAGAGACCACATGTTTCATCATCAGATATGGGACACTGGTCGCTTGCTTCAGTGCAACCAGTCTTTTCCTTCCTGAGAGCAGTATCTTCAAACACATCATTCTCCAATTCAAGTCCAAGATTCTCCAATCCAAGACTCTCCAATTCACTCCCCCTCCCCCCTGAATTGGACAGGATGGAGAGACATAGTAAGACACTTCTTCATGGAAAGTCACATCCAAAGTAACATGCACTTTCTGAATAGGTGGATGATAACACTTGTAACCCTTCTGAGTAGAAGAGTAACCAATAAAAACACATCACAGAGCACAATGATCAAGTTTACTCCGTTGATGAGAGACATGAATATAGGCAACACACCCAAAAACTTTAGAGGGCAACTTGGAGATGGAGATAGGGGAAACATGGTCACCAAACACATTATGCGGAGCCTTTCTTTCAGACACACCATTCCCGTTGAGGGGTAAAAGGGGTACAGTCATCAATAAATGTGACGAACCATCATAATCCGTTCGAAGTAACGCGAGCTGGACCTCACACTTCATAATGCACTAAATCAAAAGGCTTTGCAGCTTTACCTGTCACTCAAAGGAAACACAGTGCGATGACTTTTGGCCAAAATACATGTCTCACACTTAAAACTAGACTCATCACAAGAGAAGAATAAAGATGGAAACAGATGCTTAAGGTAGCCAAATGACAGGTGTTCCAAGTGACAATGCCATAACCAAATTTGTTGTTTGTCTTTGACACTACAACTTTGAACAGTATTAACAACACAATCACGAACTGGTACAGAAGGCAATGTCAAATAATATAACCCGTATATCCATTTACCATGCCCAATTGTCTCGTGAGTCTTAAGATCCTGAAAACAGCAATGTGTAGGATAGAACGTAGCAGAAGCATTAAGCGTATCAAGTAATCGACCAACAGATAACAAGTTACAATGGATATTGGGAACTAATAACGCACGAGACAAGGACATAGTAGGAGTGATAGAGATTGTGCCCTATCACCAGTAATTGGAGAGGGCAAGCCATTAACACTAGTTATGTATGGGTCACGGGTGTTACTAGACAACTCATCAAAAAATTTAGCATCATAAGTCATATGATCAGAAGCACCAGTGTCAATTATCCAAGTATTGGAGCCAGTACCTTGAATAGAGTCAGAAACACACAAATTTGCAGAAGCAGGGCAGCACCAACAGCACCAACAATAGAGTTATCACCCATGATTGCAGCAGAACCTCAACAGATCACGTCAAAGTATACAACGGAACACAGCAGAGGCACAAATATGGCAGATGCACGAAGACAATAGAGGCACGAATAGGATAGAGTACACAACGGAACACAGCAAAGACACAAATACGGCAGATGCACGAAGACAAGCACTAAGATAGTAGAGGCACGAACACAACAGAGTACACAGGCAGAACACAGCAAAGGCACAAATAAGGTAGATGCACGAAGACAGGAATGACACGAACACTACAACATAACACACAAACACAGGAGGTCACACACGGCACAGTAGAGAAAAAAAAATCACAGGGCTAGAACACAGGTAGGCACAAAACACAGGTTACTAGAAAAGTTGGCTCTGATGCCAAGTCAAAATATGGGTAGAATATTTTCAGGTTATATTTCATTATCCAAAAGAAGGTATTTATAATACAAGGATGTAACCCTAGTAGGGTTAAACTAGGAAACAAGATAAAATCCTAATTACACAATATCTATACAAAAAAAGGAAAGAAATATAATCCTAATAAACTAGGAAATAAATCTCCTAATTAAGCTAGGATCTCGCTAACATGGAGGAGGTGAAAAAAGGGAGGAAGAGGAGGCAATTTGAGTGGCCATGGCAGCATAATAAAGCCGAATGCTATGCTCCCAAATGAGATCATACGCAATGTAGTAGAAGATGGGGATGTCAGAAGAAGGGGCCGAGCTTTAGTGGAAGGCAATGGTGAAGGATATGTACCTAAAGCAGAAACAGCAGCAAAAGCAAGGGGAGGGTTTGGGAAAATTTAGAAACTGCTTGGCAGTGTGTCACATCGGGGATTACAATGGCCTAACGCACTTGGCAGTGAGTTTGGGACTTTTGGTGTCTGAACGGAGTGAAGAGCTGGCATGGAAAGGAAAGGTGATCGGTTCCAAGTCATTTGCCGGATCAGCTAATGCTGCATTCGATACAAGGGGATGATCTCAAGTCCAAGTGCGAGTTTGTGATGAGGAAATGCAGCAGGAACTTGGTATCCTTTG
>CM031924.1:147716-166087 GCA_018703695.1 Prunus fruticosa
GATTAGCATGTCAATTAAGGGAGAAGGGGGAGCGAAATAGGAGAGATGGGGCAGCACCATCCCTTCCTCTTCATCTCTTTTTCCCATGACAAGTGACCCATCCCCACAACTCAACAACATAGGCCCCTCACCATAGTCCAAAAGAGGAGATTGAGAGGTTGTGAAGAAAAGTAAAAAAGAGAGATTGAGGGGCGGCAGATTTGGATTATATGCCCCTTGATTCTTGCTTGTTCTTGAAGTTGGGCGTTGATGGTTAAGATTAGATTGCGATTGAGATAGTGCTTGAATTTGGGGTGGGCTAGTGCGGTTGGGTTTGCTGACGGGGTGGTGGTGCGATGTGGAGAAGATGGGGCTAATGGCTTTAATTTTTTATTTTAATTTAAGCTCTTATAAAATTTTAAAAGGGGACATATGGATGAAATTACCAAAAAGCCCATGCCACGTCATCATATTTAACAGAGTTTTGGATGGCGTTAACGGTGGGGGAAAGTGGAATACAAAACTACGGTCAAGGGAGTTAAGTGAGTCATTTTAACTTTGGGGGGTTAAGTGAGATTTGACCGAAATTTCAGGGGCTAGTAAATAAGCCTAAAAAATGTAAGTAGATTTGCATAAGGGGTGATGGTTTATTTTACTATGATTATGTACAATGCCTTTCAAGTTTCTTATCATCTCTTCAATCTCTTTCTCAGAATGAGTCCAATGTAGTTTTCAGGGCAACTACAAGAAAATGGCGGGCAATTGTAGTAGAGATTTCTAGAATGCACGAGACAGGTCGTTCTATACTTGTTGGCACAGCTAGTGTTGAGCAGAGTGACTCGTTGTTGAGCAGTTGCAAGAAGTCGGAATTCCCCATGACGTGTGGTCTCCTCAGTTGTTACACAACCAGACAATGGATGTCTTCGTGGAGCGGTTGAAGTCTGATTTTGAAAAACGAAGGCGCAAGCTGGATTTGAAACCATCAGATTATATAACTGATGGTGATGACGATGACGATGATGATGAATATGATAAATATGGTACTCTTGACACTGACGCTTATGCCGATCTTTTTGTTAGCGAGGCTGCAGGGTGCCTGTGTTACCAAACAACCCTAGGATTTCCTCGTTGCCCACGCCATTTTGCTGTGTGAAAGCATTGCGAGGAGGCTTTGCCCATCCAAATCAGATCAACCAAATCAATCTTATCAATCAGAAGAATGGGAGCGGCTTAGGAATGAGGTTTTGGCGCCCTTGAAGAGGTACCTGGAATCGTCAAGGTGTGTTTATTGGACGACAGTGCTTAAAGTTAAGATGTATTTGGAGGAGGTGAAAAGAGGAGGAAGAGGAAGCAATTTGAGTGGCTATGGTGGCATAATAAAGCCAGCTATGCTCTCAAATGAGATCATACACCATGTAGTAGAAAATGGGGATGTAGTAGAATATGAGGATGTCAGGGAAGGGGCTGAGCTTCAGTGGAAGGCAATGGTGGAGGATATGTACCTAAAGCGGCAGCTAGGCAAAAGCAGGGGCGAGGGTTTGGGAAAATTTTAAACTGCTTGGCGTGTGTCACATCAGGGATTACAATGGCCTAATGCGCTTGGCGGTGAGTTTGGGACTTTTGGTGTTTGAACTTAGTGAAGAGCCAACATGGAAAGGAAAGGTGATCAGTTTCGGTCATTTGCCGAATCAGCTAATGCCTGCATTTGATATAAGGGGATGATCTCAAGTCCAAGTGCGAGTTTGTGACGAGGACATGCAACAAGAACTTGGTATCTTTTGCTTATAATTGGCAGATATGGGATTTTATTCTGGAAGTGGCTGCAAAAGAGAACTTGAAGGCAGAGTAGATGGTTAAGAAGGTGTTTGTGTTCGCCGACTACGGTGGATATGTTGGGGTTAGGGGTACATCCTGGAAGACTCTGGATGAGGCAAAACGGAGAGAGTTTAAGGAGAAAGGGTACCGAGTGTTAACTATGGTTAGCAAGTCAATAAGTTTTTTACAAGTTAGCACGTGTGTTAGTTAGACAGCTAAGCCGTGTGGTTAGTCAGTTAAGCCTCTCTGTGAATAAGAGGTGGCTATGCGTTGTAAAGAGAGGCAGATTGAAATCAAAACATAGAAATTCTCAATTCTTCTCTATCTCTTTCTCTGTTATCTCTGTAATTCTCCTTCTCTTTTCTTTATGTTATCATGGTATCAAGAGCCAGCATCGCTCATGCTTCTTGATCTTCTTGCTTCCGCTATTCAATTCCTTTGCTATAATTCTGATTCAATTCGATCTGTTCTTCTATTCATTGATTCTTCCATTTGTTCTTCACATCTTCCATTCGTTCTTTCCTTTCTTCAAATCTTAATTTCGTTCTTTGCTTAGGGTTTTCTTGATTTTGGGGATTTTCTGCTTATCAATGGCGATTTCTTCTTCCTCTTCAGTCAAAATTGACGGGTTGCTTGGGATGACTACTCTTCGTCTCAAAGACGATAATTTTCTCAAGTGGAGTTTTCAACTGGAATCTGTTCTTCAGGGTTATGATCTTTTTGGGAATTTTGACGGAAAACTGCTGTTGCTCCTCCTCGCTTTGCTATTGTTGATGAGGAGGGTGTTACATCTGAAGTTACTGCTGCTTACAAGGAATGGATTCGCACCGATAAGGCTTTACTCAGTTTGCTCATAGCCACTCTCTCCGATGAGGCTATAGAGTATGTTATTGGCACCAAGACTGCTCGTGACGCCTGGTTAAGTCTTTCCGATCGGTATGCATCGATTTCTAGGGCACGAATCAATCATCTGAAGACTGAATTACAGACGGCCCAGAAGGGTGGAGATTCGATCGAGCGCTTTCTCTTTCGTCTCTGAAAACGGTTCGTGACCAATTAGTTCAAGCTGGGGTGAAGGTGTCTGATGATGATTTTATGATTGCTACACTTAATGGCCTCCCTCAGGAATATGACATGATCAAGACGGTTTTGATTGCAAGGGATTCTCCAATTTCTTTGAAGGATTTTCGCGCTCAACTACCTGGCTGGAGACAAACCGCAGAGGCTCGATTGGTTCCTCACTCTGCGATGTTCGATAATCCGTCGCCTTCGTCATATGCTTCTGTGAAAGCTATGGGCTCTTCTAATTCTGGAATGGGTTTATTGCCTACTCCATCTTCTTTACCAGTTGCTTATATGGGGTCCTATGATCAATCTGTTATGCATTCATTGGATCGCAATTCTGGTTCAAGACCCGTTCTTGGTAATAATGGCGGGTTTAGTCGTATTGGCAATAGTCAGCATGGAGGGTTTTCTGGTTTTAATCATCATTATGGTTCTGGTAGAGGCAGATTTCAAAGCAGAGCCTCTCCTTCATCTTTCTCAGGAAATCGATTTGGTTCCAATTCTTCTCAAAAATCTGCAGTTGTTCCTGAATGTCAGATATGCAGCAAACGGGGTCACACGGCTGCTAATTGTTATTTTCGCCATGAGGCAAGCTCTTCTAGGCATGGATCTCCGGTTATTGAATGTCAAATATGTGGTAAGAAGGGCCATGGAGCCTTGGATTGTTTCCAGAGATCCAACTATGTCTATCAAGGTCAAGCTCCTCCTTCCAACCTTTCTGCTATGACTGCCCAAACTTCCTATGTGCCTGATCAAGTCTGGATTGCTGATAGTGGAGCGTCTCATCACATGGTGTCTGATATTTCCTCTTTAAATCATGTTGCTCCTTGTGAATCTCCAGAGCAAGTGATTGTTGGTAATGGAGAAGGTTTGAAAATTAAACATATTGGTACTACCTGTCATTTCCTGTGCTTCTACCTCTCTTAAAATGCCATCAGGATTTCATGTTCCCAAGTTATCTGCCAATCTCTTGTCCGTGCATCAGCTGTGCAAAGATAATAATTGTGTTATCAGCTTTGATGCTTCTGGTTTTGTGATAGAGGATCGTGTCACCAAGACAATCCTTCTAAAAGGTTCGGAGTAACAACGGATTGTATCCTATTCCTTCTTCTGATGTATCCTCTCATTGTCTGTCAAAGAAAGTAGCTTTGCTTGGTCAACACATTAAGTCTTCCATTTGGCATCACAGACTTGGCCATCCAACGAATGAAGTGGTGCAATCAATGCTTAAAGCTTCTGGTTTGCAGTGTGCAAGTGATTCTTCCAATTCGAATAATTTGTGTTCAACTTGCCTTCAAGGGAAGATGCATCGGCTTCCATTTCCTGTTAGACATAGTAGGTCTGAAATTCCTTTTCATACAGTTCATAGTGACATATGGGGACCTTCCCATTACAAATCTGTTGAGGGTTACAGATATTTTGTTTCCTTCCTTGATGAATGTACTGGATATTTGTGGGTTTATCCCCTTTTCAATAAATCAGAAGCTTTCTCCAAATTTCTACAGTTTTATGCTTTGATACAAAATCAATTCAGTGCTGCTATTAAGTGTTTTCAGAGTGATGGTGGTGGTGAGTTTCTTAGCAAGGTTTTTACAGAATTTTTGGCTTCCAAGGGAATTATGCGTCGTGTGTCTTGCCCTTATACTCCGCAGCAAAATGGACTGGCAGAGCGGAAGAATAGGCATATTATTGAAACCGCCATTACCCTGTTAACTGGCAGCCTTGCCAGGTAAATTTTGGTTTCTTTCCACTGCCCATGCTGTGTATCTTATAAATCGGATGCCCAGCTCTGCTTTACATAATCAATCTCCTTATTTCCGTTTATTTGGCCATCATCCTGATCTTGCTTCTTTGAGAATATTTGGTACCTGCGTATATCCGTATCCAAGACATTATAATGTGCACAAGTTACAACTGCGAACCACTCAGTGCGTGTTCTTGGGATATTCACCTGGTTACAAAGGAGTTATTTGCTACAATCAAATTACTGTAAAATGTGTAATTTCAAGGCATGTTCTTCATGACGAAACGGTCTTTCCCTTTAAGCACATTAACTCTGGTATATGTGGGCAGTCTTCTCAGTTTCCTTCTCCTGGATCTAGTGGCTCCTGTCATTATTTCTCTGCCTTCAAGGCCTTATCAAGCTTCTCATAATTCTCAGGATTCATTGTCTCTTGCCTCTGATACACAAGTAGCTACTTCTCAGACTCATGGGGCGTTATCTCCCATCCAACATCAAGCTTCGTTGGATGACATTTCAGGAGCTTCTGCAGGTTCTGGACCTGTGTTAAATGAACAACAATTACAACCTGCCAGCCTAACAGTTTTATCTTCTCTTGAGCATTCATCTTCGGGTACTTCCTCATTTGTTTCTTTACCCATCAGTCCTATTAATACTCATCCCATGCATACTAGACTTAGGGATGGCATAGTACAAAAGAAACAGTTTCCTGACTATGTGGGGTATTATACATGTTTGAATGCTCGTATTGAATTAGATGAACCTGCAAGCTATAAGGTAGCCTCGTTTTCTCCACAATGGAAACATGCCATGCAAGAAGAGATTGATGCCTTACATATGCAAGGTACTTGGACTTTGGTTCCTAATCCTGGAGATAAAAACATTGTTGGTAGTAAGTGGATTTACAAGATAAAGAGAAAACTCTGATGGTTCTATTGCTAGGCATAAAGCTCGATTGGTAGCTAAAGGATTCAGTCAAGAGCAAGGCTTGGATTTTAGTGAAACTTTCAGTCCTGGAGTGCGTCACACCACTGTCAGACTAATACTAAGTCTAGCTGCAATGAATAAATGGCAGTTAAGACAACTTGATGTTAAGAACGCCTTTTTACATGGCGAATTGGAAGAAGAAGTGTTTATGAAACAACCACAAGGGTTTGCTGATCCACATTATCCTGATTTTATATGTAAGCTTAAGAAATCATTGTATGGTTTGAAGCAAGCTCCAAGGGCTTGGAATGCCAAATTCACCGGATACTTACCAGCTATAGGTTTTGAAGCTTCACAGTCTGATCCTAGTCTTTTTGTTAGACATTCAAACTTAGAGGTTGTGATTCTCTTACTCTACATTGATGATATTATTCTCAGAGGTTCTAATGAGAAGATGGTTCAGATTGTGATTGATGAGTTAAGTTCTGTATTTGAAATGAAGGACTTGGGTAAGCTTAAATTCTTTCTCGGCTTACAAGTTTCCTATGCCTCAAATGGTGATATTTTTGTTAATCAGTCTAAATATGCTAAAGAGTTGCTTCACAAAGCTGGAATGCAATCTTGTCGATCCTGCACAACTCCATGTAAACCACATACACAGGTGTTAACAGAGTCTGGTGAAGTGTTAACTGATCCAACGTTGTTTAGGAGCATTGTAGGGGCTCTCCAATATTTGACTTTTACAAGACCAGACCTTGCTTACTCTGCAATTCTGTGTGTCAATACATGAATTAGCCTACTGATCTTCATTGGCATTTGGTAAAAAGGATTCTCAGATATGTGCAAGGTACTCTAGATTATGGCCTGAGTTTCACAGCTGGTGATATGCATCTCTCTGCATATAGTGATGCCTGACTGGGCAGGTGACATCAACACTCGAGGTCTACAACAGGTTTTGTGATATTTTTAGGCAGCAATCCTATATCTTGGCAGTCAAAGAAACAAGGCTCTGTTTCAAGAAGTTCTACAGAGGCAGAGTACAGGGCTCTAGCCCATACTACTGCTGATTTGGCTTGGATTCGAGAGGTTTTGAAAGATTTAAAGTTGTATCTGCCAGATCCTCCAGTTGCATATTGTGATAATATGTCTGCTTTGGCTCTTAGCTCAAATCCAGTATACCATTCCAGAATTAAACACTTGGACATTGATTTCCATTTTGTAAGGGAGAGAGTGCAGAAGAAGGATTTGCTGGTTCAGGATATTTCAACAGATGAACAACTTGCTGATGTGTTTACAAAGGGTCTACATGGTCCTATCTTCTCACAGCATTGTGCTCATCTTAGGTTAAGAGAGTTACCTAAGTAGGGAAAATGTTAACTATGGTTAGTATGTTAACTATGGTTAGCAAGTCAATAAGTTTGTTACAAGTTAGCACGTGTGTTAGTTAGACAGCTAAGCTGTGTGGTTAATCAGTTAAGCCTCTCTGTGAATAAGAGGTGGCTATGCGTTGTAAAGACAGACAGATTGAAATCAAAACATAGAAATTCTCAATTCTTCTCTATCTCTTTCTCTGTTATCTCTGTAATTCTCCTTCTCTTTTCTTTATGTTATCACCGAGATGATGCAGTGCCACACATTTTGCATTGGGATATTTCGTACCAGAAGATGCCTCGTATAGAAGAACATCATCCATGGGTGACGCTGTTGAGTGGCGTATCTGACAATTTGGTCAAGTCCTTCTTGGACAACTGTGGGGAAATTGGCCCTCACCATCTAATGGAAGCAGCCATTGCTGACAAAGCGTATCAAGCTCTCTCTATGGGACTGAGCTTCAACCGAGATCAAAATCTATCTGTTGGATACTTTTGGAGGGGTTGATGATCTAATTAATCTGATGATTCATCATCTCTCTATCATGAATTAGTACCTTGGCTTTAGAAATTAGATATTGCTACCAGCTATGGAATGATTTGACACCAGACTTGCTGAGGAGCAAGTGTTCAAGTTACAAGGATTTGCAGGACTAGACATGAACTAAGATCCATATCACGATTACGATCAATCCATTCAGTATTTTGAGGGACATGATGATTCATCATCTGGTATCATAAATTTGAAGATTATTAGTACGTAGAATCTCATTGAATTAGTTTAGTAACCTTGAATTTAATTTGCTTAGAAGTTTTGCATTGATATAGTGTCTGTCTTAGCCTAACCAGTGCTTAGATGGATATATGCCTTAGATTTCTAATCAACATTTCCAATCATCATTGTACATCATCTGTTTTAGTTAAATTTAATTTTAAAGTTGAGTTATTTCCCAAGGTAGCTAGCTAGCAACATTGGGAACATTAACCTGACTAGAGCATTTACAAAGCATTGGACATATTGAGACATAAATCCCAAACATCATGAAAAACACTAGCAAAGAATACATGGACTTGGAACAAATTTCTTATTGTGACTATCCCTTCAGATTTTATACCAAAAAAAGCATTGGGCATAACGGCCAATTCACTGCTCATAAGTCAACTAAAGGAAGCAGACCATCACTTAAGCGGGGGCAAAACCGTCTTTTAAACTATTCCTAATGAACATCTTAGGAACAGTGAGGTGTGAACTTAGTTTTAGTTTATATATAATTTGCCCCCTAAAAGCAACAGATACAACCGTAAGAGAATTTTTGTTTAGAATTCAAACACAAAACTACTATCAACCCAATAAACTAAACAGAACAGAACTCACTTCATATATCGAAGAAGCGTGGTCTATCTTCACCTTTGCTCTTGCTATTGGGACCAATATCACCGTCGCCTTGAAAACGGTGATTGGTTTGTCGAAGTGAGTTTGACCAGAAGAGGGAAAGTTTCTCTCGCACAAGAGGCTGAAGTACCTAGTCTAGAGAAAACTTGCCCTGTTTTTTTTGGTCTGAAGTGCTGTGTGGGTTTTTGGGATTATTTTTGTTGAATGTGTTTATTGAATTATGGGTTTTGACACAACTTCGGGTAATCAATCAAAGCTATGTCCTTTTCATATTCTTTTTTTGTCAAAAATGTCATTTTCATATCAACTGGATACTCCACGGATCCGTTTGTTTTGTTTTTGTTTGGTGTGTGTGCTGTCTTTCTATTGATTTTCGTAGTGTTTTATAATTTTGCAATTCTGAGTAGAAATAAAGAAGGCAATATTTCTCTCGGAAGAAAAAATAATTATAATAAAGCAAATACAACCTCAAACATATGTATGATATCGAAACAATCCTAGCCAACATAGCAAATGAACTGTTCAACATTCACGACAAAATCCTTAATGAACCCATTAGTGTTCCATCATCACAGCATCCTTCACCGTAAGCCCAACTTCAGTAGTCGTCTCCCTTATACCTTTTTTAACGTGTGAAGGGGCGGAATTGTGGATTAACAACTTTATCTTCCACGGCTTAAGTTTCACCAAATCACAAAGGTTAGCAGCGTCCTCCTTAGTCTCCACAGCAACTTTTGATTTTAGACTTAAGAGAAGCTATGGACTCTTCCTTGGCCTCTTGTTGTTTCTTCAACCTTTCCTCCATGTCTTTCGATATAAATTCATTAGCCCTCTTCTTTGACTCACAAACTTCCTTGTTGAGTGACTCGGACATGTCAGAAACTTCCTTCTCCAATGAGTTGCACCCTCCCGTTCTTCTCACCGCATCTTTTAGCTTCGGCTATATTTGTGTTAAACGTGTGGTCAACTGAAACATTTCTAATTCCTGTATTGGTTTCAGATGACCACACGTTAACACGAACATGGCCGAAGCTAAAGATGCGGTGAGAAGAACGGGAGGGTGCAACTCATTGAAGAAGGAAATTTCTGACATGTCCAAGTCACTCAAGAAGAAAGTTTGTGAGTGAAAGAAGAGGGCTAATGAAATTATATCGAAACACATGGAGGAAAGGTTGAAGAAACAACAAGAGGCCATGGAAGAGTCCATAGCTTCTCTTAGGTTTGAATCAAAAGTTACTGTGGAGACTAAGGAGGACGCTTCTAACCTTTGTGATTTGGTGAAACTTAAGTAGAGGAAGAAAAAGTTGTTAATCCACGATTCCGCCTCTTCACATGTTAAAAAAGGTATATATAATTAGAAAAAAACTAAAAAAATTACGTTAGCAACTAGCAAGTAAAAATTTTGGAAACTACAATCAGGAAAGAAAGATGCAATACTTGAGGGGCAGGGACGGGGTATTTAATGATTGAAATCATATGCATCCATTGTCCTCATGCAATTAAAATGAATAGGGTAGAATGTGGTTAACATGCAGATGGTAAGTGAACATGGTCGAACATGAGAAAGCTATGGACAAACCACAAGCTATGGCCAAGGGATTGAACTTACCTTTTTATCCTTCCACGCAGTGTGCACAGTGGACTCAAATTGAACATATATACTATGGACAAACCACAAGACGCACGAGGATCATCTGTGCAATTTAGTTAATTTGATATTTTCAATTTCGGTTTGAATTACAGTAGAAAAGTGTTCCTACTCTTACTAAAAACATCGGTGTTGTATTATAATGGTGATTGCATTTCTTACAAGGATAAGGGAAGGGAAGTAATATACATTTCTTACAAACTTCTAAAATGTAAATTGAGATATTCTTTTAGGAGATAGAGAGGTTTAATTGGGGGACATCCTTTTAGAGCCCATCGTGCATTGTATTTCAATAATCTAAATCGTCCAAAAAAATCACTCTAATTTGTTAATTCACTCTAATTTGATAAATCGTCTAATTTTATGCTATTTCTTCTCAATGTTTAAGTACTTTATATAATGCACTATCTATATAATTAAGCTTCGATTAGTTATAAACTCTAGTAATTTACTAGCAATGGTGCCCGCGCGATGCTGCAGGTTTTGAAATTGTGTGAAATGTGTATAAAGTCGTGAAAATATGCAAGGAAATGGTACTATTTATATAAACATGGAGATCTAAATAGTGGTATCATGCTTAGCCTAAACAAATTATACTAATATAATCAATAACAATTTTCCATTTTTTCCTGTAAAGTAAAAAATGGAGAATTTCAAAAACTCATCACAAAGTCCTCATTCACAATCTCGATCCTTAATTAATCAGAAAAAAATGTACTAATATGGCATGAAAGTTAAAAAAAGAAGAAGAAAAAATACCCAGGAATCCAATAAAAGTAGTAGATCAATTGAAGTATTATAAAGTGATTCTTTAGTTCTAACCTTTGTAAGTATATTATTGGATTAAAAGAGTCTTCAAGTTTTGTTGTCTCAGTAATTAAGAGATAAAGTGATTTTCAGTTCTAAGTATTGTTATTACTCTACCTATCATCACAACAACAAATTAACAACCCATTACAGCCACAAAATCATTACAAATTGTCGAAATTGGCATGCTTACTTTCCCACAACAATATTAACTGCAACAGATCATCACAGCACAGAATCAATTTGGGCAAGGAATCAAAGGATTCAAAACCCATCAGCAAGCCATTAATCCGTTAAACATTTAATACGTTAGACATTGACAAATAATCAAAATGGGTACAAATTTATTAATTAGAAAAAATAAAGTATAAATGGCAGAGAGAACAAACCTCATTAACGGCAAGCACTTACCATAACATTAAGCTTAAGGCAAAATTCACCGATGAAGATTTGGGATCGCAAAAGCTGAGCTGAAGGATTATGCCCAGAGCTTCATTCCGTAAATCTTAGGGAGCTCATCAAATGCCGTAGGGAGCTTCCTCCAAACAACCTGGTACTGGTGTAAACTGCAACACAAAAACAACAACATTAATTGCAGCCCAAACATGTAAATGCAATTTCATATGGTCAAACAGAACCCAACATGCACAAAAGCTTCAAATGTCCAAAGCTCCAAAAACAAAACCAAAACAAAACATAATAATAATAACGCAAATTGGGCAAACCAAGTTCTACTCAGTTGTGGGTGGCTCTTGTGGGGAAGAATATGAAGCTTCATCTGCAGAAGAGACCAATGTCCAGTCGGCAAGGAGAGGAGGCAGAGAAGTGTACATAGTGGGCTTGCGTTTCACGTCCCATGGCTGCGTTTTGCGAGGCCGAGTCTTCCTGTGATGCGCAGTGGCCTTCTTCTGGGGCCTCGAAGAACACTCAATCATCAACCCAATATCTCCACCAACTGAGCCGCGCCATGGGGATGTCTTTGGGACCCCAAAAAACGCCGTCGCAGATGGGTTCTTCACGGCCACACCCATAGCCACCAATTGAGGCCCCAACACAGCTGAAACTGACATCTTCGGTTCTCACAATGAAAAAAAGACGATGGAATTGGGTTTTCTAGTTTCTGTACCTCTTTTGGGGATAATGTTTTGCACACATTATCTTTTAGTTTTGAGAGGGGCACAAACCGCAAGAAAGGATGAGATCAAGGGTGAGATGAGAACGCAGGAAAGGATGAGAACGATGCAGACGAAAAGAGAGTCGAAGTGGAAGGGACAAAAAGGGAGGGTTTAGTGGGGGGCAAAACCGCCACTTCACTATTCCTAAAGAACAGTCTATGAACAGTCTAGGAACATTGACATGGATTCATTTTAGTATATATATAATTTGGTGTGGGAGATGAAAACTTGTTCCGATATTCATTAGCCTCTGGAATTTATTTGGTGGGTTGGTATTGATGTGGAACATTGCTGTCAATCTTATTTGTGCCTTGCGTGGCTCTTCCTACACACCCCCTATTCAAAGGAATCTAGTACAAATTTGACTGCTTTTGCATTAGTACAATTTTGACTGCTTTTGCATTAGTATCATTTATATTAAAACTTTGAAGCAATGATAATACTAAAGATTTCAGGTTCCAAATTCCAATACTGATTTTTCTTAGTAATGGCATTAGCTACGGCGTGTGTTTGGTGTGGTTCCATATGATTTAGATGATATTGGTCATTTGAAGGACATGTGTTTGGTGTGGTTTCATATGATTTAGATGATATTGGTCATTTGAAGGACACTATTTGTATTTGTATTTGTTTCTGTAAATTTCCCCATTTTGTGTCTTATCTTTTGAAGTAAAAAAAGTAAAAACTACTTTTTTTTTCTTTTTTTTTTGGAGAAGAAAATTTACAGTTCAAATTCTCTTTCACAATTTTACTCTGCTGCAAATTGCTTGCTTTATAATTATCTCGTATGTATTTGATCCGTGTTATAATTCCTTTTCCTACCCCTCAAGTCATCTTCGTCTCCAAAACAAAAAAACACACAGAAAGAGAGACCATGTTCACCTATCGTCTGCATGTTAACCACATTCTACTTTATTCATTTTAATCGTTGAAATCATGCATCCATTGTCTTCATGGGATTAAAATGAATAGGGTAGAATGTGGTTAACATGCATATGGTAGGTGAACATGGTGATTTTTCATTTAGTATGACTGAATTAAATGGATGCATGGCTACTACCAAAATAAATACTTAGTGATTGAATAATTACTAATTAACAATAATGGCTGCTGGTAGCCATTAATCATAATTTTCATTCTTTAATTTTGCACCTACAGTCTACATGAAAAAGAATTTTACTCTCAGTCTCTCACTCTCACACTCTCACACTCATTCATCAGAACACCAGTGGATAACAAGAAATAAAACAAAATAAAGGAAAGGAGGTGTTATGTGGGTTTAGAGTTGCCCAATAGGCAGTTTTAGGGTGGGTGTCCATTAAATCATTCCCATAGCATGTGCCCGAAACCAGTTTTCACTAGCAAAAAAGCCCGCACGATGCTGCGGATTTTGAAATTACGCAGACAAAATAAGATTGTTTATATATACAATGAGATTTAACTTATAGCATTATGCTTAACTAAGGTAGTATAAGTGGCAAAAAAAGAAGAAATAACATATTTTACAGGCTACTTGTTATGTTAAAATAGTAGACATGTCTGTATATACATTGAGAAGCACCTTCAACAAACTCAGAATTGTATTCCCACTCGTCCTTCTATTTCAAGTCTACTTATTCTCTCTCTCTCTCTCTCTCTCTCTCTCTCTCTTGCGCGCTAACATCTTGAAACAAAGTACTTAAGAACTGTCAAAACTCCAACACTCTCTTTCCTCTAATAATAATACAGACTTTGTCAATCCCATTAAAAAATTATAAAAACCATTGTTGCGTGAGAATGTCTTAGAGACTCCAAAGTTACTATAATAATGTTTGCTTGACTCATGATTCCATAAAGCTGTTGGTGACCTAATTAGTAAGTACCCTGAACAATTAGACTACTCACAGCCATCAGCTAAACAATAAAATCATATAAAAGAAAAAGTGAAAGAAACAAAGAAGAAGATCGGGATTCATAATGAAAAATCATCCCTGCATATAAGAATAGATAAAACAGAGAAACAAATCATCCCTGCATATAAGAATAAGAAAAGAAACAATGCAATAAAAATATGGCAAAAAGGTATTGCTGCAAGAATTCATCCTTTAAATAGATTTATATAAAAAAGGGTATTGCTCTCATGACCTATAATTCCTGCAAGAATTCATCCCTTTGCAGGTACTTTAGCCTTTCAAGTGATAGAAGAGGGACTGAAAAAGAAAAGAAATGGCTCTTCAATGAACCGTCTAACAGAAGACTTGCACAAAATTAAACCTAAGAACTCAAAATTCCAACTATGCGGTCTATATGAATGTAAAGTCACAATTTCTAACAAACCATTCATATTTCCACAAAGATCAAAATTCCATACATATACAACAGTCCTCTACGGAAGCATTTTAACCGAATTTATACATACTTTATACCATTATGGCCTCCCAGAAAAATGGGTTCAGTGTCAATAACAGGAAGAACACACACTTACATGCCAACATCCACCAAAAACTAAGGGAGCTCAATAGAAACAGAGATTAAGCAAAGGGCTTTATATGAAAAAATCTTATAACTAATTGAAAAAACAAAAAAACAAAACAAACAAAACAAACAAAACAAACTTTATACAAATACTATTCTCCTCTGTTTTTCTCTCTCCATCAGTCTCAAAACACCCAAATCACAGAAAAAAAAAATTACAGATTGTAACAGACATCGCAATAAACAATCAAACATAATCAAATCATGAAATTAAGCAACAATTCTCTTAATTCTTACACCGAACTCAAAACATTCCATCATTGGTAACAAACCTAATAATTCATATTGATTTCGAGTGGGGAAAAAGGCACAATTATGAGATAGTTGTAATCTGATTTTGTAACCAAACACAACTTAAACAGAACAGAAAAAAGATTAAGGACATGAAAAACTATCAATGGGATCTGCTTGCATTACAGATAGGCTTCAAAACAGATAATCTTCGGCGCCTGTTCTTCATCTAGGTTGTTTTATTACATATCATTTTATCATGGTTAATAATCCCTATAGGGCTCTCCTTTTCTTCCACATGAAAACCATCACTAAGAAAGAGACAGACGAATTCAAGAGAGTACAACTCAATTTGGGAAAAGAAAATAGAGATGTCCATCACTACGAAACGTACCAGCTTCTTGCATGCTAAAAACCACTGTTATTCTTACCATTGAATTTTCATCCAGTGGCACAAAATATGATATGTGTCTTAATGTTATGGGAACTGCAGCAGGTCCTCTGTGGTTTGATAATATAGAGCTCCTGCTTTGTTCCCTTGTCACCTCAGAATATGCTCTTTTGATTTTCATGGCAGAGTAGACTTCAAAGATAGAAATACGTTAGAGTTCCTATTCCAGGAATATTGGCAAATAATAAAAGAGAAGCAAGGCTTATCTGCTGAACATGTTCACAATGCAAAAAACTTATTGAAGAGTGGAAAGAACTACTGGTGTGACTTTTTTTTTTTTTTTTTTTTGAGTCAAATAAAATTCGTAAAACAGAAGAAAGTTTTTCTGAAATTGATGAAAAAGTGATTACGACGACTGGAAAGATAAAGAAGAATACATTCCAGTTAGCAAAAAGAAGAGGTCCAAGGGAAAGCTGAGTGCAATGAAAAGGAGAGCCCTACAGGGATTTCATGAATTCCAAAAAGTCCAACTTCTAAAAACAAAATACATAAAAACCAACCCATGAATCAAAACAGCATAAAAAATAGCAACCTTCAAAACTGATCAAAACAGCATAAAAAATAGCAACCTTCAAAACTGATCAAAACAGCATAAAAAATCCCAACCTTCAATTCCAAGCGAACAAAATGCATCAGAAGATTAATACATTGAAGAATTAACAGAGTAAAGTCAATGCTGAAATATAAAACTGAATGCAACCACGCAACATGTTCTTATAATATAAGTACTGTTTATGACGACATATTCTGCAAATAGCAGCTGAGTTACATAAATAATGTTTCTAGAGCCTTCAGCTGTCGAATGAACATCAAACCACTGAAAGAAAGAAAGTCTCTTGACAAAAAATCTCCCAGCCAACAAAAAAATTCTTCAGATGAAGACCAAAATATCTGTTAAAAAGTTTACGGGATGCATACATGAAGACAAACTATGCAAGGGGCAACCAAGGGACAAATCTCTAATTCAAAATTTCCAATTATTGAATTGGTGGTGTTTTGCTGTAGAAACGATGAAACGTTTGCAACAGAAGAGTACGAATGGCTGGGCAAATAGGGAAAAGAAGAATCTGAACCCCCTGCCGCAGACCACATCAGCTTCTCATCAGTAAATACCAAGTAATTCAACCAAGAAGATATCAATTCCATACTATAGATGCCTATAGTAATACTGTAATGCTATCAGAAGTCAGAACCTAAAAATCAATTCCATATCTAACACTATAACTAACAATCACATTGTGCAAAGAGATCAGAAGTCGAACCTAAGAAATCTATTGCATATATATATATACGTAGTATTCGTAAGATAAGAGAGACAGTGGCAGTGAAGCAGATCCCATTAGCGGCCAAACCAAGAGCACATAAACCAGTAACAAAACAAAACAAAAACTAACAAATTCAATCCATTGCTGTAGCCTAAAAAACTGATTCCAAATTTCAATCCACTGCTCTAGCCTAAAATTAACCTCAACAAAACACCCAAAAGATTTAACAACATACTCAGATATTAGAGGGTTTAGGGTTAGAAAACTCTTCTTCTTTCTTTTTTATAAATTATCAAACAACATAATTGATAAACCCAAATACCATGATTATTAACTGATAAATTGACAAAAACTACAACAATAAAAAAGAAAAAAACACAATGAATGAAAACCAAATTCAATAGAAGTTGAGATTGAAGAACTAACCACAGAACAGGGGCACGGATGAAAGAATAGAGGCTCAGGCCAGGCGAGTAGCAGACGGAGATAACGAATGGAAACCGAAACTGGTGGAGAAGAAGAAGGCAAGGAAGTCGGTGAACACTGAAGCTGATGGAGAAGAAGGCAAGGAAGTCGATGATTGACGAAGAAAACAATGACGCTCTATAAAAATATTGAAGAACCAACCCATCTCTCCCATCTCTGCCATCTCTGCCCTTAATTTGACGAACCAGCTGGTTGAGATTGAACCAGGCGCCTCTGAGGAAGAAACAGAAGCATAGTTCGATATGAAGGAGACGGGGGCAAAACGGGAAAGGTTGTAACTAATTAATCAGGGGCACAACCGTGATTTCAATGCGATGGTGGAAAAAATAAGTTTACAAAACAGTAAAAGAGAGAGCATTTTCGTAAATTCACTGTGCTTAAGAACAGTATTTAGTTGGATTGCCGTTTAGTATATATATAATTTCTAGGAAATCACCATGAAGATGCCCAAGGAGGGTTTCCATTTTGAAGCCTCCTTTACCGAACTTGACGATTCATGCAGTTATGGTTTTGGGCACTAGAACATTCAAAACAACAAAACTACAAACTTTGCTTACATACAAATGAGAACTAAGTGGCCTCATTTTAATTTTTGGACATGGGCCATTAATAACTCAGAATTGGCCCTACTCTGCGTGGGCTTAATTCTACTTTTGGTCTTGGGTTCATGGGTTTAAAAATTTATTCTCATAACAAATAAGATATGACTTTTAATAGTATTTATCTTCTTAATATTAATTTTAAAAATTAAAATTGACCACTGTCTTATATTTCAACCCACTTATATTCCTGGATTACCACATGAAAATTTTAAAAAGAACATTATTCTTTTTGCATTAACCATTTTTCGTAAACTATAAATTTGGAGAATAAATTGCAAATAAAGTCTTACAATAGTAAGTAATCAAATACTCATACAAAAAAGCCAACAAGGTTGGCTCAGTTGGTAAGGTTCCTACACTGTGTGTAGTCCCACCAGTATTCGAACTCCCGCTACAAGTAGTTCTTATTGGTGCGCGATTCTGTAATTACTTACATAAATCCATACATGTGGTCAGCTGGAGGTTGGGTGCCACGCTTAAGTCTTTCCAGCTTCGAGGTTGTGGGTCCTGTCTTAGCCCCAGTGGTGAGAGTAGTCAACCTCCTCCTAAACTTTGCTCATTGAAAAAAAAAGAAATTATATATTACTCATTCGCGTAAGTCCATTATTGGATGACACCAGCAAAATCACGTAGATGATAATGATATTAGTTGTTTGATTAAGTAAAAGTTAGAGGCAAGTATTAATATGCATGTAATTGTAGTATGCTTGCAGTATATTAGTACTAGTTGTGGTAGCAAAACTTATGTTGTTCAAGCTAGCAGATAGCCTATTACCATTCGGACCCCTACAAGTTGCATTTAGCACCACATGATCGTTCATTTACAGAAACTGAGATGAAGATTCTTTCGGGGAGTATTGATTGATGCAATTCTGACTTTCGACAGATTGCCACTTCAACCA